>CM021100.1:791448317-791482889 GCA_007115665.2 Sequoiadendron giganteum
GTCCTTTATTATGACATGCTACATCCTCTTGAACACGTGTATTAAATAATGCATCAAAAAATCCACAACTATTTGATTTTGAATGTCTAGACACTTGTTCAAATGTCTCAGGGATAGGATGTAAAGGCTTACTTGTACCTTGGTGTACAAGATTCTATGACATGAGAGTAACATTGCTAGATTTCGGCTTCTTCTTTATCTAGTCCTTCTTCTTCATTTTAGGAAGTTCACCCTCCAATTTATGTTCCAGGTGATTCTTTATGAATGACCTAGTGTTCTTCATTCTTTGTGCTTGTCCAAAGATCTTTCAATTAATATTATATCTTCAAATAAGATGCACACTAGTGTAGAGACTTCAGAGTCGCCACCTAATTATCTTCGGAATACCAACTATTCATAGACACTTGCTGGAATTTAAAAGATCTTTAGAACTCTTGTACTCATAATGTACAAAAATGCTTCATGAAATAACTCAAAAATTTTGAACGACAGAAGAAATGGACAAATGAAACACAAAACCTCAGGCTCAACCCTCAAATCACATAAATACTTTTGAAAACTCTATGCAAAATGGACAATTGACACACTGACCAAAAATATTCAGATTAACATCCCCATCAGAGTCGCCATTTTCTTGGTTGTTTTTACTATAACCAGACTGATCTCCTAATCTACCTATGCAATTGTCAATTCCAATCAAAGGCAGCTCGAAGGACCTGGACCAACTGACGAGGATTTTAACAAAACCTCCTACACTTTGGGCTCTGCAAGACTCGAGAGGGTGATCCCCTTAATGTGTTTAAATCCTCTACATCAATATTATAAACAACATTAACAACAACAAATAATCTCATTTAATAGCTCAACGTAATAGGATAATATCGAATAGAATTGGTTGTTCATCAATAATATAACCTATTTGGAGCATGAGATAACTACAACACTTCATAGTTAAAGATAGTCATTGATTTCAAATTTTTAGCAAGCTCTAAGCAAAGACAAACAAATATTGAACCTGACAAACAAGTACAACCTAGATTAGTGCCATATACCATTGGAGGAGTCAAATTCATAAGAATTTAAAGTTTTATGAGAGATTTAACACATAACAAATAAGATCTCTGATAATATTGCCTTACAATATCATCATAGTGTATTATAACCCAATACTTCTTATCAAATCCTTATATAAAATATACCAACCTATGATCCCATTCAAGAAATTTAATTAATTCTTTGAATTAAAGCTAAACTAGGAATCATACACACCACAATAGTGAGATGAACAAAACAACCCTTGATTATTTTATTCAAAATTCTGATATGCTTATACAATGGAGAGACATGAGTTTGAAATAACTTCTTTTAATTCAACTACCAGTATTGTGACAAAATATCAAACTCCCATGACAAAATTACATTTTGGCTAAAACTATCAGTCTATACAATTTTCTCTACAACTTTGCCTAGACTCGACCCAAAATTATTTAACTTGCTAACCTGTATTTCTGGCCTTGAAATCCTTCTTATAGAAAATGAAGGGAGCAAACAAGCATCGGGCCAGAAATACACATGTCACCAGTCACTTGGCCTGCCCTATGACATATCAAAAATTTATTACAATAGCTGAGTCCCTAAAGAATCTTCTTGTTCATCCCATCGACTGAAAAAAGGTTGATGCATCAACCAAACTTCAAAAAACCTGTGCCAAAACTGCCATTAAGACATAACCGAAATTTGTTATAACTACAATGATTGAGCTTTTAACCACCAGTAGCCAACTCTATTTTACTCTTCCTCGGTTAAGTATATATTTACTAATCTTTGGTATTCTTCATCAGTCGGCCAATCAAAATTAACTACCTCACTCACCTTGGCACTATAAGGTGTATACTTTACCACTACCTGATTTGCCTCCTTTTCAAAAGATTCCAAAAATGTACTGGTGCTAATGATCTTGTCCATACAGCTCACCAACAAGTCATAGTCTGAGTCATCACAAATCAACTTGATTTGTGCATTGATGACCTCATGTGCTCTATCCTACCATTATAGCAATGATTTAACATTTCCCTGTGCATCAATTATATCAAGTAAAGATGCATCACTCCAATCATCAAAATTATTTACCAATTCTCTAATTTTCCTACTCAAATCATCTGGTAAGGCTTGAAAACCCTGTAATGGTTTTACAAATATTTGAGTAGGCCTTAATGATTGGGGAATGTTATCTGTATCAAACCTAGAGGCTTTGTACATTATATCTAAATCATTGGCCCTAGGGGTCCATTTCTCAACTAAGGGCAATACTACCTCCTGATCCCTACTAATATTCTTTATTGCATCCAAGAATAAAGAATATAAAGAATACACTAATGGCAATCTACCATCAACCTTTTCATTCAAATGCCTCAAAACTGTGTCAACAATCTCACTCTATTTTACAAGTGCTCCTTACTTTCCTTTAAGGTTGCCTGTAACTCTATAATCTTTTTCATTAGCTGCTTCCTGGTAGGATCCATATAGTATTCAATTTCTTCTTCAACTGGCTCTAATCCAGGACTGAGAGAAGGAGTTTGGATGGGGGACCCTAGTGTAGAAACAATTGGAGAAGTAGGAGGTACTAATCTTGATATGGAGGGAAATTCCATGATACCTGGAGCACTTGAGGACTCCCCAAATTGCCTACACTTTAACCTGTCCACCTTAGTTTGTAGATCAACATTTCTTTGCTGCAACTTGTTGTATTCTCCAATTATAAAGTTGTATTTCTCTATTAAGCTCTTCCTCTCAGCTTCTTCCCTCTCAGTAGTCTTTTGGGCCAATTTGGCCACATTCACAGTTAAGTTAGTAGCCTCTATAGTTGAAGTTTCTAAGGCTCTCTTTATTATTAACCCTCCCCTTAATTTTGGGCTAATGTTAGTAACATTAGGCTTTCTATCTTGAGGTGCCAATGCCCAAATTGCTAGGGTCTCATATTCTTCACTGAACGCAAAATCTTGTAATGCTGCCTTGACCTGTTCCTCAGAGTTCTGCATGGGATTCTTGGATTTTAGAATAGCATTAAATGCTACTGTATCTACTATATCCCATTTAGGAAAAATTAATACACCAGCCCAATTCACTAATTTTCTTCCATCCTCAAGAGTGATATTCTCGAATTCTTCCATTAATTCATTTTTTACTTCATCATCAATCTCTTGATCAGACCTATCAGGCCTCAACTCTCTTCTCTTATTGCACTTATCTTGTTACTCCTCTAATCTCACTCTCCATACTAATTGCAAGAACACTGGATTTTTAACAAATGCATCATCATCTAAAAATACCTTGCATGCCTTCATCCTAGAATATTGCACACACTGCCCCTTCACATCCATATCAGACAAAACCAATTGAGTTGACCTGGGAGGAGAAGGTATACCAACATACATATCCTGATCCGTGACAACGATTTCATCCATCAGAGTCTCGTATGCCTTTTCACTCCTTTGCCTCTTAGGGCTTGGCTCTGATGGTGGTGGTGAAGGGTTATCCTCTTTTAATGAGTCCAAATCAATGATTTTAATTCCCTTAGGTGCTCTAACCTTCGAACCTGGTTGTGCTGATGCTTCCATGATCTATTTTCCTTTCTTATCTTCCTCCTCCTCACCACCACTATCATTTCTCTTTCTTTTATATAGAGGCCAATTCACCGTAGGTTGATATGTTGGCCTCATTTCAGTAGGCCTCACATTTGGTCTCTGTATGCCAAATTCCAACTCCAAGTTGATCTTCTTTGTCATCAAAACACCCATTATCTCCTTAAAGTTGTCAATCAAGAAATTTGTGGAATGGGGTAAATTCCATTAATGGATCATATTTGGGATCCATTTTATGCACAATGGCTAATAGCTTCTCATATGCTATCCATTTTTCCTTGTTGAATTCCTTCTTATTCAAATCAAATTCATTCCTAATCAGATCCTCAAGAAAATTGAACTCATGTGCAAACTTACCACCCTTTATCCACTTTCTAAAAAGGGAAAAGAAGCCCTCAAGGTCATGATGTCGCTTGGGACCACACCTTAAATGATAATAATCCAAAAACTTTCCAAAATGGACCCAATCTCCTTTGGAGAATACAAAATTAGATACAATTGTGTATGTAGACACCGAAAATTGGTCTAGGCCTATGAGTACCACTTTTGAAATAATTTTATATTATCCATGGTCATGATTAAATAATTTATTATTTAATTACCTTTTTCTAAACACATATTTCATCTA
Source organism: Sequoiadendron giganteum (assembly GCA_007115665.2). Lineage (NCBI taxonomy): Eukaryota > Viridiplantae > Streptophyta > Pinopsida > Cupressales > Cupressaceae > Sequoiadendron > Sequoiadendron giganteum. The sequence goes on from CM021100.1 coordinate 791,452,587, forward strand.
TTAATTAAATACCCCTTTTAATTAATTCATAATGACCTTTATTCAACTTGATTAATTAAATAAATCATATTTATTTAATTATGTCACTAACTAATTAATTCTTCTTTCTTAATTAAATAATTTATTATTTGATTACTCCTTTCTCATAATTAAACTATAATTAAATATTTATTATTTAATTATTCATTTAATCCTTTTCAACAGTCAATTAAATAAATTACATTATTTATTTAATTAAATCTCTCATTTTTGAATGTTGAATTAAATTAACATTTAATTCATATTTAATTATTTATGTCACATTATTCTGTCGTCTAGTTAACTAATCATTCACTCACCTTTTGACTCAAGATCTATTTTAAATATGTTAGTTATCTCTGGGTTCGATATCTGATCATCTCTGCGAGAAGACTCTCTGTCACAACTAGTCAGTTAACTAGTTCTAACTCATATGCATGAATGTGTTTATTTATTAAATATATTTATTTAATTAATTAACTGTTTGCATTCGAATGAATTATTCTTCGAGCTCTAACTTTGTCTTTGACATTCAAAGTCTATTTCTTCTTTTTTCAAAGACTCTTAATTGAAGATTAAATTGTTTATTTAATCTTGAACTCTTGTTCTTCTTGTTTTCAAACAGTCTTGACACAAGATTAAGTTGTCATTCTAATTTAGTCTCTATCCTACACTCATGTTCTAACTCACTTTCAATTTGACACAGAACTCACATTGCATGACATTCATCAATCTCATCCATCAATCTCTCGTTCAATTTGAGCCGATCGTTCAAAAACCCAAAATCTATAAAATGGCCTGTCATTATCATTATTCCTCCTCCCGAAATCATACACTTTTGAGAAGAAACTTATCTTTGATATTTTTCTTAGACATTCAACAAGGTTATGCTTGCATCAATACTAAAAATTTGAGGGCAAGAATACTGAAACAACAAAATGGAGAAGAGTAATAAAGATAATTCGAAGGAGTGGACGCATATTCGGTGAGATATTTTCAATTATTTGTTTAGTTATTTCATGTTCATTTACTCGTTCTTTGTTGTTTTTGATTTAGATTATTTTTTAGATTAGAATTAATCATCTTAATTTGTGTAGCTATTAGCATTAATTTCATCCACGGAAAATCTATGATCTTACATTTGGTGAACCTAACATGAACACACTTCAAATTCGCGCAACATCTTTTCGTCTTTTCGTCTTTCCATTTTTTCTTTTATTTTGCAGGTTATCGTAGAGTACACTGCATCTACTCAACAAAATGATGCATCCATATTCGTGAGCCGCATTTGCTACATCCCACGACGCATCTGTCATCCCGCACTGCATCTGCGACATCCAAAACCGCATCCAAATGTCAACATTTCACTTCATGCCTGACTATCAACATGAACCACATCCGCCTATCAAATTTGAGCCGCATCTGTGACTTGAAATGCCACATCTAAGTGGTAAATATTTTTCACTTTGTTATTTAACTTCCGTACATCCGCATTTTCTTTTTTCATTTTTTGCTAATGTTTGTTTACAGCTGTGTTAAGGTGGATTAAATTAGTTTTTGTAGGATGAAGCATAGAAGACCAATAAAAAACCAAAATCATACTTTTTCTGCAGGACGAAAGCCGAAGAGCAAAAAAAAAGAACTACTGATCAGTTTGCATGCAGGACCTAATGCCTTTGTTTTAATTTTATTTCACAAGCTTTCCGTTTGGTAGTTGATTCATTGTCATTTGGAATAAAAAGAATCAATGTTTGCTTTGTTTGGTGCGAAAGCACATTTACGTCACCCTTTATGATTTAGTATATCAAAGTATCCTCTCCCCTTGTGTAGTCATGTGATCCTGAGTGTAAGAGAAACGATTCCCGACTCTAGAACTTGGGCCTATCTTGGTGGGAAAAAGTACTCAGCCCAAGACGACTTAGATCGGTAACATGCTTTAGCCAGCGACTTCCACTCGGTATATAAAAATGGATTTCTGGGAGAAACCCTAGAAATCATGCTCACCATTCCGATGAGAAGGGCATAAATGGTCTCTTACCAAGCTGAATGATGCCCCACGAATGAAATGCCCTTACTAAATACCATGTTTTAGTTTTTCCAAAATCCTACCTATTTGCTGGAGCAACAGGGTCAGCCCTGTGAAGCCGTCTTACATTCTTATGGTTCATGTGTGGAGATGAGATGTATGCCATGGGAGTTTCATGGGTACAGTAGCTTGGCTGCCCCGTATAAGTGAGTACCGTGGAGGGGAGCCAGTGGGGTCAAGTTACTAGTCATCCACCATGAATATGCATAGCTGGATTTATCCAAGTAAGAACTCAGCAAGTATTGTCCAAAAATCCTAGGTTGTAAATGTTCTCTGGTTTTAACAGATCTATCATTTCAAAACTGAAAATGCATTAATTTTTGTGCTTGTGTTTGCTATATTCATCAAAAAACTTGATCAACAAAACAAAGTCAGTCGAAACAACTTTCAAAAAATTACAACTGTCAAAAAGTGAGCCGCAACTATTATTTTCAACACCGCATCTGTCTTAGAGAATCACAGTTGTTAGGGGAAACGCCGCATGTGTTTGTCAAAAAATTTCATTTTAATAGTCTGGATATTACGAACCGCAACTGCCAATTTTTGAGTCGCATGTGTATATGCAAGCCGCATCTGTCAATTTTTGAGTCGCATGTGTCTGTCAAAATTTTTAGGTTCACAGAGTTTAAATTACAAGTCGCATAGGATACGGTGAGTCGCATCTATCATAACGAAAACCGTATCTATCAAAAGTCAAAACCGTCTGTCAAAATTTGAAACCAGTTTTAGTCAAATCACCGCATGCACGTTGTAAACCGCATCTGTCAAAAATAGAACCACATCTGATAGGTGAACTGCATTTGACTGTCAACAGAAAATTTTGAAACCTACAAACTAAGTCTGAAACATTAATGTCATTTTTTACTTCTATTTCTAAAGACCAACGTTGGACAAAAATTGGAAAAATTTTGCTCAAAAACCTTGCATTATTAGGTGTCATATATGTCCTAGTCATAGTCATCCTAAGTTGCATGCATTTAGATATTTTCTAGGAAATTGCATATAGTAGAATATAACAACTTTCCGCATCATTGGATAAGTTCATGTTCTGATTTGTCCTCATCATTGAACCTAGTCACTTTGGTCCTATTAGTGAATCTTTTCAGCTCAACAGTCTAGTTTGGAAAATTCACCTTGTCAACTGTCTTTTGTCCTACAATCAGGTTCCTTGGTTAAACGCAAATTATTGCATGCATTTATTCCATAGGTGGTAGGTTATACCCATTTTAGAATCATTTACTGTCATAGTCTAATCGAGATTTTTCATATTGTCCGTCCTACCATATGTCATCTTAGTATACATCATTTTAGAAATCTTTAGCAACATCCTTATTTTTAGAAAATCCAAAAAACATAGAACTAGGTCATATCAGTTTTAGACATAGTCTGCATTACTCCTTTTTGAGAAACTTTTAATGGTCAAAACAAGGTCTCAAAAGAAACATAAAGCAATGTCGGACCCTAACAAATTTTTCAATCTGTTTGGAAATGAACCATCAAGAAGTGAGAGACCACACAAACCTTTGCTTGAAAAACATGTCACTAGAGACACACATGGACAAATTTATATAGAAGACATAGATGCTATCATACAAGATCCTGAGTTTGCATCCTTTATGAATGAGTGTTTGGAAAATGATCCCCAATGATATCTAGCAAAGTTGTTAGTAGAAGGTGCCACACTACCACCAGGATTTGATATTCATACTTTGAAAACACCGTCTACTCAACCAACACAAACTGTGACGTCAAGTGTTTCTATTCCCCAAATCACTGCAGCAATACCAACTGGCATACCTACTCAAACATCATCAATTGTAAGCACAATCCCTTTCAACATAACACAAGTCTTACAATTTACTATGGGAGCAACTTCATCAAACCCCTTTGGCACCAACACTACTGGTCAGAGATCAAAAGTTGGCATGAGGATTCCTATACAAAATTAGAACATTCAAATAGGAAATATTCCTAATCCAAATCATAACATTCAGATAGGAAATATTCCTAATCCAAATTAGAACATTCAGACAGGAAATATCCCCAATCCAAATCAAAACATTATAACAGGATATATTCCCTCGCCAAATCACAACCCATCCTTGAACATGGAATTTCAAAACACCTACATTGATCCAAATAACACAAACAACATGTCCTTGACACAAGTAGATGTTATCCAAAACCAAATGCAAATGCTTCAAAAAAATATGGACAACATGTCTATATCAGGCAAATGAACTATCTCAGCGCAAGATCTATTTCTATGTCCTTTTGACAAAGTGCTTTACATGACACCTTTCCCCCATGGATACATTATACAGAATTTGCCTAATTATAATGGGATGAAGAATCCTTTAGAACACATTAGAGAATTCTCAATGACATGCATGGACATATCATATGACCCCACATACTTGATGAGACTATTTTCACGAACCCTTAGCGAGATAGCACTGGAATGGTTCTATAAATTACCATATGGCATATGATCTTGGGGTGAATTAGCTGAGAAGTTTGTCGAACACTTTGCCTTCAACATAGACAAAAAAATAACAATAGCTACCTTGTGTCACATAACACAAGAAGATGATGAAACTTTCACCACTTTCTTCCGGAGATGGAGAAGTCTAGCTAGCAGATGTCCAGTTGAAATACCAGAAAAGCAAAAAGTCACGATATTACTCGAATAAATCAATCCAAAAATGAGAAGTGACTTAAGGGTACATTGTTGTACTTCATTCCTAGATTTGGTACAAAAGGGCATCATCCTTGAAAAAAGCCTTATCGACAAAGGAGAAATTAAAGTATGAGGCAGAAACCTAGTCGTTCAACATCAAAACTTTCCCAATGATGGGAATAAATTCTGGTCTAGAAACAAAAATGTTACAAATGATGGCATTGTTGATGCTAAAAAAATACATACAGGACAAGTTATCACACTTAGAGGTTACAACCCCAATCAAGACATGACGAATATTCCAGATCAAACAGCCAATTATGTCCAAAATTCTTAGCAACAATGACCACAAAGGAGATTTCCTATACATGAATTTACCCCTTTAGGACAACCAATTGAGACAATTTTCAAAGAGTTGATTAAACATAATCTCATTAAACCTTTGGAACCAAGAGAGTCTGATCACAGACAGTTTAAACCTTCATGGTGGGATGATAACGCCTATTGTGACTATCATCGAACAAAAGGACACAACCTACAACAATGTCGACAACTAAAGAATATTATACAAGACATTGTTGAAAATGGAACCATAGAGGTCAATGGGCAGAAAAATACCAAGAACAGTGATCATAAGGTCTTCACAGACCCATTACATGACCACACAATAGGAAAGGCCTCTAGTTCGGGAACCAAGAATAATCCATCAACCAATTATACCAATACCAAGTATGACTATGGTAAAGGAACGATTATAAATCACCTCCGAGCTACAAATGAAAATGTCAACACCATCGTCATTAAGAAGCATACAGAATGTGTTGTAAACACGCATAGAACTAAGATAACTATTCTAGGTCCTTCTTCTGAGCCACCTACGCACACTTCCAAGTTTAAATACAACCTCCTTGATCAATTGAGTAAAACCCCTGCACAAATATCCATTTTGGAACTATTGACTTTATCACCTGAGCATTGGGCCATTCTTGACAAAGCTCTACAGAACACGACTGTTCCAACAGACTTAAATGTCAATCGTTTCAAAGAAATGGTGGGATATTTAACCAACTCACATCATGCCAAATTTTCTCAACAAGATTACTCAACCAAAAATTCTGATCATAATGACCCATTACATCTTGAAGTCCTAGTCCATCAAACCAAAGTCAGATGAGTCTTAGTAGATGAAGGAGCAGGTTGAACCTATGTACCCTAAGATTGGTTAAGGCATTAGGATTCTCAAAAGAATGCATAGACACCTCTAAGAGTATAGTTATCAAGGCTTACAATGATGATGAAAGATCATCCAAGGGAGTTATCACACTTCCTATCAGAATTGGCCCAACAGTCATGAACACCAGCTTCCAAGTCTTGGATCTCGCCCTTCCGTATAACCTGTTGTTAGGTAGACCTTGGATACACGCAATGAAAGATGTACCTTCCATGTATCACCAATGTCTTGAATTCCCGTACAATGGCACTGAGATCACGATTGATGGTGATCCAGATCCATTTCAATACTGTACAAGCCTAAAGGAAATTCCACAACGATAGGTACCCATTAATCAAGAAGCTTCATCATCCACTTTATCCCTATACATTGATCCATCACATCTCACCAAGTCCATTTCATTCAAACCACCATAATCCATTCCTAAGGTCGAGATCCAAGACAAGGGCTATGGATAGTATCACTTGAAGGCCTCCTATTATGTCAGTCAGTTGATTCCACCTAAGGCATATGGCTTACCCATGGCAGATAGAAGACAGTCAATAGTCACATTTCATGTTCCCCCTACAATGACATTGACCAAATAGGGAGATTTAAGTGAAGAGGTTGTGGACCAAAGTGATATTACCTCCTGGTTGTATGAGGAAGACAATGAATACCCCTCACCGTCTATTCAAATAGCTAAGGATCAATATGGAAAAGGCTTTAGGATAATGCAAAGCGAAGGCTATGATGGACATAGTGGGTTAGGATGACATCAAAAAAAAAGGATGAAACCGATCATTGTCTCACAACGACCAAAATACCTAGGGCTAGGGTTTCAACCCCTTAGAATTGGTTTTCCTAGTACTTCGTCACCATTTCAAGAGGAAGTGAGTGCTTACGTAGACATCAAGATATCTCATGAACCACTTCCCCCAGTTTATGATGAATCTCCCAACTCAATCAATTGTGAATGAGATTCCCTTTCCTCTACCAGTACCATGAACCTAGATAGTCTATTTGGAGAACTTGACCTCATGATAAAATCCTTACCAAAGTCATCTAGTCCCCGTCATCAGAAATCCTTGTCCAAAGAAGAATGGCTTAAACACTATTATTGGGAAACCCTTGATCATGCATCTTGGGCATCTAATGAACCATCTTCTGATGACCTAGCCATTGCAATAGTCCCACATCAGAGTTTACCTACCCCTAGGAGAAAGAACAAGAAGGAGTTAGTCCAAAACTTCTATGACCATGTCAACCATTCTATACTCACCTTGTCAGCTTCCACCTTTGATAACTCTGATGGTGACATGCCCCTCATATATCCCAAACTTATCGACTGGGATTAGCAAGGTACACCCATATTAGATACATTCAAGAATGACAAAGTGTTAGCTGAGTTCATGGGACTTCGAGAAGGCATACCTAGAGAGGATCATAAAGCTGGTTTTACCATAGACTTGGAGGATAAGGCATATTTTGGGGAGTCTATTTACACCTTTAGTCACAAAAATGAGAATAAAAATTAAAAAGACAATGAAAAGAAAAATGATGAGTCCCTAGGTGAAAATCGAAAGGCACCTTTGGACAAAGAAATAGTCAAAATAAAGGACGTATCCAAGGGAGAAAACCTCTCCGATGAACCCAAGGATAGAGGTTTAAATATTCTCCCCATTGAAAAGGAAAAGTCACCGATGCTCGTAGAAGATTCTGTTGAATTCAACGTAGGTACAGAAGAGAATCCTCGGATGGTATATTTTGTAGCTTCTTTAACAGAGACAAAAAAACAAGAGTTTCAGGACTTCTTCACAAAGAGATAGATAAACTTTGCATGGTCATATGTTGACATGTCTGGGCTAGATCCAGACCTAATATTTCACCATTTACCACTACAGCCAAGTATTAAGCTAGTCAAACAGAAGTTAAGAAAAAATGCATTTGCAAATTGCTCTATTGGTCAAAGCAGAACTCAACAAACTCTTGGATGTAGGATTCATAAGGACCATAGACTATGCATACTGGATTTCAAATCTTGTGCCAATTACTAAACCAGCTAGGGGCATCCACATTTTCTCAGAGTTTAGAGACATCAACAAGGCATGTCCTAAGGATGACTTCCCTTTGCCAAACATAGACATGATAGTAGATATTACATAAGGATACGAGATGCTATCCCTCATGGATGGTTTCTCTAGGTATAACCAAATCAAAATCGCAGATGAAGACCAACACAAGACAACTTTCACGTGTCTATGGGGCACATACTGTTGGAATGTTATGCCTTTTGGCCTTGCGAATGTAGGAGCTACCTATCAACGGGTAATGACTACTATTTTCCATGACTTTATACATACTCTCATGGAAGATTATGTAGATGACATTATAGCTAAATCAAAAACAAGGGTAGATCATTTGAAGGTTTTAGACAAGATATTCCAGAGGCTATAAAATTACAATGTTAGACTAAATCCGAAGAAATGTGTCTTTGGAGTGAAATCAGGGAAACTTCTAGGGTATGTCATTTCTAGAAGAGGCATTGAGGTTGATCCAAAGAAGGTAAAAGCTATTGTAGAAATGCCTCCTCCAGTCAACATTGGTCAACTAAAACCACTACAAGGAATATTACAGTCTATTAGGTGTTTCATAGTACAACTAGCAGACAAAATACACCCATTTCAACATCTACTCAAGAAAGGATTATTTTCTCACTCCACCTATCTTAATGCCACCTATAGATGGAAAACTGTTGATACTATACATTTCAGCAACTCAGTCGGCATTAGGAGCTCTTTTTGCACAAAATGATGATCAAGGTCACGAAAGAGAAGCCTACTACATCAGTCACACCTTGGTAGGATATGAATTGAATTATAACAACATAGAACATTCCTATCTTGTAGTAGTCTTTGCTACTCAGAAAATTTGACACTATATGCTCAATCGTCAAACAACGTTGGTCACAAAGATTGATCCCCTTAAATATCTCCTAAGTAAAGTAGCATTAACAGGTCGATTGGCTAAATGGGTTATGATACTTGGTGAGTATGACATTCAATATGTGGAGAGGAAGGCTATAAAAGGGAAGGTGATTGGAAATCAGTTAGCGGATGCACCTATGAGGGCAGACCATCCTTTAGTGGCAGATTTTCCTGATGAATTTCTCTTCAACATTGTTATTAGAACTAAATGGAAATTATACTTTGACAAATCACATACAAATAGTGGTTCAGGAGCAGGTATCCTATTTGTTATACCTTAAAGAGATACTATTCCTAAATCATTCAGGATTGCTTTCCCTTTCACCAACAACATAGCAGAGTATGAAGCCTTAGTGATAGGACTAAGAATGGCAGCACAATGGAAGATTAAGAGTCTACATGTTTTTAGCGATTCTCAGCTAGTAATCTGGCAAGTAAATGATGATTATAAGACTAAAGATGAGAAACTCACCCCCTACAAGTGCATGCCGATAGTTTCAACTAGTACTTCAATGAAATTAATTTTCAAAAAATACCACGTATTCAGAATAGGGTTGCAGATGCTATGGCAACCGTGGGTTCCTTATTGGATATTTCGAGTAACGTGCCTAAGTTTGAGTTTCTAGTTGAATAGTTGTTGGTCCCTACCTATGATGTCCCCGATACTGTGATGGTGTGTACGATTGTTGGTCCTACTTCCCTTTGGTACAAAGACCTATTCAACTATCTAAATGACCAAACCTTACCTGTAGACTTGTCCAATAACCAATGCAAAACTTTTATCTGTAAGTCAACTAAATACACCATCATCAGAGATACCCTGTATAGACGTACCTTAGATAACACCCTAATGAGATGTCTCGATGTTGAGGAAGCACAAACAACTTTGTGAGCGGTGCACAAGGGTATATGCAAATCCCATTTGAGTGGTCCTACTTTAGCCCATAAGATTATGAGACTAGGTTATTATTGGCCTACAATGGAGAAAGACTCATATATCTTTGTAAAGAAATGTAGACAGTGTCAGATACACAGAGATTTGATAAGCTCACCAGCACAAGAGCTTCATCTGATTACATCAACATGGCCCTTTGCCCAATGGGGACTTGACCTCATAGGTAAGATACACCCTCCATCATCCAATGGCCATAAATTCATCATAATCGCCACTGAATACTTCACCAAATGGATTGAAGCTATTACCATGACCTACATCACCAACACACAAATATCTAAGTTTATCCTAAACTATATCATTTATCAGTATGGTGTATCCCAATCCATAATCATAGACAATGGCCGCCCATTCAAAAACCAAGAAGTATGCAATTTATGTGAAGAGTTCCATATCAAACATCATTTTTCCACCCCATATTACCCACAAGGTAATGGCCAAGCCGAGGCATCTAATAAAACCATTGTTAAAATCCTTAAAAAGACTATCAATGATGCTGGTCGTGACTGGCACCTATAGCTTAATCTTGCCTTATGGGCTTACCACACAAGCGTTCGTACTCCCACTGGCACCACTCCATACTCCCTAGTATTCAAATCCGAAGCTATATTACCTATTGAGGTTGAAATACCTTCCCTGAGGGTATCCTTGAAGGGTCACATTGATGATGAAGAATACCATGTATCTAGGTTACAAGAGCTAGAATTACTGGATGAACGAAGACAGAAAGCACTAGACCATTTGCAAGCATATCAGAATTGTCTTCATCGTAGCTATAATAGGAAAGTTCTAAATAGACACTTTGACATTGGTGACCTGGTTTTAATGGAGAATCCTAAGAATCAAGCTAAATGAGAAAATCCAGGGAAGTTTGAACCTAACTGGTTGGAGCCCTATATTGTCACAAAAGCTTTTGTATCAGGAGCGTACCAACTCTCTACTCCTGAAGGAGAGCCACTTTTGTCACCTATCAGTAGCCTTCATCTGAAGAGGTTATATGCATAGCTTCTGAGAATATATGTCTTAATCTAGAAAATACAAGAAAATGGAAAAACAAAAAAATGGTTACCTTGATGAAAACCTGGTAAACAAGTGTCTTTGTAACACCAAAAAAATTGAGAAAATCAAAATAGTAAAGAGAAATAATCCGTCCAATAGTGAAAACTGCTTCGGTGGTGCTATGAATAAGTACCATGGTAGAAACTTGGCAAAGAAGTGCTATGTGTAGTCAAGCTTGCTCTTTCATCTACCATCATTCCAATCAAAAAATTTCATCATCCATCATAATAAATGGTTGTGTTATCCATTGCTTGGAATGATTGAAATCAAAGTTCATTTCATCACATTCCCCACTCCATCTCGCAAGTCTTATTCCTGACTAGGGGAAAATCCTTGTTCTGTACCATGAGGACCATGTACATAACATTACATTATAAAAAATGTCCTAAAAAATCCCAAAAACATTAGAAAACTTCAAAAAAATCCAAAAAAAAAGAGTCAAAACATGTTAGAAAATACCAAAAACAGAGTCAAGTCAGTCATGTTAAGTCAGTCATAGACATAGTCGAACTACGTTGTCTCTGTGACTGGGATGCAGGAAAGGCCATCAATCGATGTGCCCCCGAGGCATTAGGTCTATCTGTCTAGGTTTGTCATGTATCACACATCAAAATCATGACTCTTTGTACATTCAAAGTCATTGGTCGTGTGAAACTACGAGGTCTCTGTGTGTACAACATAGGCAAGGCTAATCAATCAATGAGCCCCCAAGACCACATTAGGTCAATCCTTTAGGGTATCATCTCATGTCATACACTATCTACACACACACTTGTTAATCAGTCAAGGAATCAAAATAAGTCATGCATCAACAAGGCAAAATATCTCAGTCATCAAGTCAATATCGAACACATTGTCAGAATGGTCAACTTATGTCTTAAGCAAGATATGTCTTTCTTGTCAACAGACACTGTCAAATTTTCATAGCCTCATGTTGTTTGTCACATCAATGTCATCAGGATCCAATCTATTATATGGAATGTGTCTTTTCTGAAACCAAGATTTGTCATGCCTTATACAGAAGTCACCAGGTCGAAACTAGCCTCAACGTCTTATGCGATTTGTGTCATCCCTCACATTACGCTATGCCAAACATCAAACAATCAAACAATCCTACAAGATCAAGTTTTGGAAAATACTTTTATTTGGATTTATGACTTTTTATCTTATTTTGTCTTATCTTTTTATCGATTTGTGAATTAGTCCGATTACTAGCTTTTTGAAGGATGTCCCTTGAAGGATTTAGAGAAGCAAGGATGTCTCAAGACTCTTTTTATTTGACTATTGTCTGTCAACTATCTTTTTAACTTTGGTTTTTGAGTCATGTTACTAGTTTTCTCAAGGATGTCCTATCAAGGATTTAGAGGAGAAATGACATCTCATGACCCATATTTTATTTATTTGTTGTTTGTGGTTTGTCAAGACAAAAATACTTGGGCAATTTTTTCCTTAGTATGAGTTAAGACACTCCTTGTCTGTGACTGTCTATTTTTCATAGATGGATGGATTTGTACACTATGGTCTATCTCATATCATGCTGTGTACTATCCATTTGTGTCAGTCCCGCCCAATGATGATGAAAAATGCAAGCTTAGCTTATATGGAAAAATATCGAAGATTATATGTTTTCTCAATCAATCAAACTTAATTGTTTCTTACTAACATTTTGAAATCATCCATGCTAAAATTTCTTCTCTTTTGTATCTTCATCACCATTATCTATCCATTTCGATCAGACACTCATGTTCTTTGAACCCACCTATTCTCTCGAGGGGGCATACCAATACCTCCTCATCATCATTCCTCACCTTACTTTCACTGGGGCATATCTTCTTTTCAATTTCTTTGACACAACACCGAAACAACATTGTATCAAAGAGGGGAAAACTATAGACACAAAAAATGGTCTAGGCCTGTGAGTACCACTTTCGACATAATTTTCTATTATCCATGGTCATGATTAAATAATTTATTATTTAATTACCTTTTTCTAAACAAATATTTCCTCTGTTAATTAATTCATAATGACCTTTATTCAACTTGATTAATTAAATAAATCATATTTATTTAATTATGTCACTAACTAATTTATTATTTGATTACCCCTTTCTCATATTCAAACTATAATTAAATATTTATCATTTAATTATTCATTTAATCCTTTTCAAGAGTCAATTAAATAAATTACATTATTTATTTAATTAAATCTCTCATTTTTGAATGTTGAATTAAATTAACATTTAATTCATATTTAATTATTTATGTCACATTCTTTTGTCGTCCAGTTGACTAATCATTCACTCACCTTTTGACTCAAGATCTATTTTAAATCCACCAGTTATCTCTGGGTTCGATATTTGATCGTCTCTGCGAGAAGACTCTCTATCACAACTAGTCAGTTAACTAGTTCTAACTCATATGCATGAATGTGTTTATTAATTAATATCTTTATTTAATTAGTTACCTCATGTTTGCATTCAAATGAATTATTCTTCGAGTTCTAAATTTGTCTTTGAAATTCAAAGTCTATTTCTTCTATTTTCAAAGACACTTAACTGAAGATTAAATTGTTTATTTAATCTGGAACTCTTGTTCTTCCTGTTTTCGAACAGTCTTGACACAAGATTAAGTTGTCATTCTAATTTAGTCTCTATCCTACATTCATGTTCTAACTCACATTGCATGACATTCATCAATCTCATCCATCGATCTCTCTTTCAATCTGAGCCGATCGTTCGAAAACCCAAAAACTATAAAATGGTCTATCATTATCATTATTCCTCCTCCCGAAATCATACACTTTTGAGAAGAAACTTATCTTTGATATTTTTCTTAGACATTCAACAAGGTTATGCTTGCATCAATACTGAAAATCTGAGGGCAAGAATACTAAAACAACAAAAATGGAGAAGAGCAATTGAGATAATTCAAAGGAGTGGACGCATATTCGGTGAGATCTTTTCAATTATTTGTTTAGTTATTTCATGTTCATTTACTCGTTCTTTGTTGTTTTTGATTTAGATTATTTGTTAGATTAGAATTAATCATCTTAATTTGTGTAGCTATTAACATTAATCTCATCCATGGAAAATCTATGATCTTATAGTGTAATCAGGGAAAAAGGTTCCCCGTACCCTTCCCTGTTAGGTTGTCTTCATGAATACAACCTATCTACCACATAACCTCAAAAAACTATACTCTTGATGGCACATTGAATGGAAGGATATGTGGAGTTACTTGGAAGCCATACACTCTTAAAATAGTGTTGACTGGGTACATGATAATGTCACCCCAGTTGTGACAAACTTTCAAATCCGGCTTCCTCCCCTTTGGTATGAGAAAGTCATGTAAATCCTCAGGGATTATGGGTACATTCACTGCCAACCCAGCCCTCAATGTAGAAGCAAAGCAATTATCAAATTGCACAAAACTTGCATTCTCTCTGTTATAGGATAAATCTGCAGTCCATGCCTACACCAGTAATCTTTCTCTATTAACCTCTCGCCTCAACTCCATCTTCTCTGAGAAGAAGTTAGCATTCTTGTAAAAGAACATGTACATCAATAGAGAATACCCAAAGAATGGAGTACTTGCATCCCTTAGCTACAACTTTAACAACCCTTCATGTATCTCCTCTGCCAAAAAGGATACAAAATCATAGATCACTAAGAAGTTAGGGTGTTGTATTTGCACCCCCATAAACATGTAGGCAATTGGCATCACTGTATTAGGGTTAAAACCAAAAATATAGCACAATGAATAAAAAGTGACCAAGAAGTGGTTTGCAAAACAGTTTAACCTGAAAGGCTCCTGGTCACTTGGGCTGATATAAATCCTTGAACTGCCTTCCCTTGCCAAATGAGGCGAAAGCAGCTTAACTTGAAAAAAGTGACTTTGACTTTGCATACTCTTACTTCATCTCCTCAAGATTAATCTGAACCAAGAACAAGCTAGGTTCAGCTAGGTTAAAAACATGTTGAAATTCCTCTTTGTTTATACTTAACAAGACCCCTCCATCATTATCTCTTATTACTCTTGTAACAAGGTCATAATGTGCTGCCACTGCCCTAAGCAAATCCACATCGGGGAATACATTTGGTACCACCAGCTTCCCCATGTAATACCTCCAACCATTCAAGAAAGGGTGAGGTAGATTCCTCTATCCATATCACAACCTAAAAATCTCCAGACCAATCATGGGAACCCTAGCATCAACAATGTTGGAGAAATTGCATACTAATCCTTCCCCTAGGGTTCTTCCATGCGTCAAAACCAACCCCCTCCTCCTATCATTAATTGATAATGGGAGTTGATCCAAGAAATCATCATACAAATTCCTCTTGAAATAATCAACATGGCCAGAATGCTACTTTGGTGGTGCCATCTTAGGTAAACTAGGGCTTCCTTAACTTCAAACTTTTGAACAAACTCAAGCTAAACAAAAAATGAAATTACAAAAAATAGCCTTGCAATTTATCACAATTCAAATAACCAATAGCCCTAAAACAACTATCAACAAGCTTTTCCACAAGCACACCACAACTTTCCCCACAATCTCAATCAAATTAACCAGGAAGCATAGAAAACAACTCATGGCATTTGTGCCTTGCAAAAAACCAAATGCTTTCTATGACACTCGTAACTTCGTCCTTGGCTCTGAAACCGCTTCATAAAGTTGCTTGAATACTTTATGAGAAAATAGAGCAAAGGAACACCTCTTTATGTCAATCAAATCAAGCCAGTAAATGTCTCGTCTGCCATTAAAGCTTACTTGCATGCTACACCAATGGCTCAAATTGTATTTTATGTGAATTCAAATTCCAACCGTTGATCCTCACTTGTGTCAGATCATCAAATGACTACCTTCAAAACAAGCTGACATAATATCCATCGCAACGCGAAGGGCCCACCGTATTATGTATTGCCAAAGAAGTCCACATGGCACCCGCCCGTGATATCATGATCGATAAACACATTGCATCTTCTAATCACGCGATGGCAGCCAATCATTGATCTCCACCATCAGCAATCGTGTTCACTCAAAATAGTCATCAATGTTGAACATAACCATTGAGCAACTTTTCCATCAAGATTATAACATCTCCATTGATTTTGAGCACATGCATCTCGTAGCCACTTTAGTAACCCACCATATAACATATTAAAACCTAACAAATATATTAAAGCATTTTGATAATATTTTTGGCATCGCCACCTGAGACATGTGGCGCCTACCCATGATATCACAATCGGCTGAGACTCAGTGGTGGGGCCATCACGGGATTGCGGGGAACGGCTGAGATCAACCGATGGTTGATCGATGATCATTTAAAATTGTTTCCTGCAAAATATAAAACATTTATTAAAGGGACAAGGGAGATCACCTAGGCCGACAATAAACGATGGCTTAAAGTTGTTTTTAAACATGGGGCATAGGCCAACCTAAACTTAGGGAATAATAAAGTTAGACAAAAAACTTAATAAAATCAGAAAAGGGGCTCGACCTAGATGAAGTGATGGGGCATAAGTTATTTTAAAACCCACTCCAAAAAGGTAACGGCCAAATAGATCCCACCCAAGGCATAACATAGGACATTAGGATTTTCATGAAGGCAAAAATAAAAACCCCAACCTTAGGTGTTTTCCAAACAATATGACAAACCAGGACAAGGGCAAAATAAAATGGAATTTGCATCAATATTCATCATCATATAGAATTTGTAGACATGGAAAATATACATGCACCTGATCCTAATCCTATTAACATCGTTTCATCTTGAATCATACTCTCAGCTTATCAAAACCTTTCATCCCTTAATTAAATAAATCATTATTTTTTTAATTAGGTCTTTCTCCTATGTTAATTAAATTAATCAATTTAATTTAATTAATTCTCAATCCCTCTTTAATTAAATAATTTATCTTATATGATTAAATCCCTAAAGTCTTCTTATTAAATTGAATAAATTAAACCTTATTTAATTTAATCTAACATTATCTCCTTTAGTTAAATAAATCATATCATTTATTTAACTAAATCTTTCTTCTCAATTCTTGATTTAAAGTAACTCATAAATTCAAGTCAAAGTTCTCACATCTCCTAATTCTTCATTAAATTAATTAAGCTTTGATTAGTTTAATCCTAATCTATGTCACATCCTCTAGATAATGCAACTTGCACAATGAATCAATTACTTTGATTTATTTAATCTCCTATTTTCCTTCACATGGCATAAAAGGGGAATAATCCCTCAAATTTGAATTCAAATTCAAGTGGGCTTGGTCCTTCCAACAAGGAATTTAATGCCTCTTACATGTCCTTTGTATTGAGCCAAGTTACATTAACTCCATTTCTTTCTCCCTCCAACATGTCACATTCAAATTTCAAATTTGAATCTCATGGCATTTATCATGCACATTGACCAAAATGTTCTCATTCCTCCTCCAATCACATGTGGTAAAGTGGCCTCTTCTCATTGGTTGGTATTTTATCCCACATTGTTCAATTTCACTTTCTTCCAATTTGGAAATATAAAAATGAGAGACTCTTCCTCTCATTCAAACATCCACAACTTGAGTAAACTTACTCTACTCAACTTCATCCTCAACACAAGATCTTAGCTAGGTTATTTCATGTTTTCTCAAGAACTCATATTGTTCTTCATCAACAAAGTGGATCAATCTCCATAAAATCATCAAAGCTTACAAAGGAGTTTGGAAAGGGCTAATTTAGACATACCAATTCGCACCAACTCCCCCATGGGATCAAGAGTTTGCATGATTAATTATGATTTTACTTATCTTTCATATCTTGTTCTTCATTTTCCTAGTTTAATCTTTGTAAACGGATTTCACGAGGAATCCTTGTTTTTATCTTGCACATTGATCTAGCATTGTGTTTGTTTGTTATATTTGTGCAGGTATAAAATAGGGGTTCACAGAATCATCATAACATCATAGATTGCATAAACACATCATAATGTAGAAAGGATCATCCATAACATGCATATATCGAATAAACAAAAAAAATTCATATAAACATAATCATATAGGAAAAGAATGCATCATCATACATAGAACTGCATTTCATAGGAAACACCACCATTTTATTTTTTATATATATATCGCTAAAAATAACATGTGTCACAGTACAATGTTAGAATGTATCAATAAATAAAAATGAGCTCGCAGGATCTATGACCAAAGTGCAATGTCTACAAACATGAAAAAGTCAATGGGTCCCACTACCGCTACTCCCATGTGGAGAACATGGAGGAAATTGTCTCGAAGGTACTCTCTGTGAGGTGGAAAGATTTTCATATAGACCTATCTTCGATGGGCCTACCACACCCTCTATGCTGTGTCTTGGTCTAACTCCTACTTTGTGATCTCTAACTACTTACCTCAGAAAAAGCTAGGAGCTCATCTCTTAGCTGGCACCACTAACTCATACAGATCCCTATAATAGGAAGCCCTCTCTACTGCCTTGACTAGCTCACGAGCAAAACCATCCGATGATGTACCTCTACAAAGGCATCTAATCTCCGTAAACCGTTGCTTTGTCTCCTGCCTCTTGGCTACCCCCTAATCTCTCTCCATCCATAGGGAATCCCGCTCTATAGTAACCAATATCAACCTCTCCGCCAATGAATCCATGGTACTGTCTCTAGGAGCCTCCTCATATTGCCTCCCCTCTACTATCCTATCACAAAGATCACTCTCCTGCTCCTCCATGGGTATCTCCTCCTCAACATCATCCTCTCCATAACCTGCTAGTATTCCAAGGGGATCAATGTCCATGTACTCTCTCTCGGCCTCCTCCTCTGCATGCTCCTCTATCTCAACCTCCTTTTCAATCTCAACCTCCACATGATCCTCTACTAGTACCTCCTCAGTATAATTCTCTCCTTTGATCTCTACCTCTCCTCCACACCCGAGGTCCAACATCAAAATGTCCTTAGTCTTAGCCTCTCAGATAGGTGATAATCCACCTACCCGACCACCTCTCCATCCTCTCCGACCTTGTCTCCTGCCTCTACCACCACCACCACCTCTACCATCATCATCACCATCTCTACCTCTAACTCTACCACCACCTTTGCCTCTACGCCATTCTCTCAGCCTTGTCCCTCATCTCTCCACTGGTGCCGGTTGATTCGGATCTATGTATGACATAGGATGATGTACTGACCACCGAGTATCATATGCAACAGTAGTCCCATGATCCACTGCTCCACCCTTCCATCCCCATTGTAATGGATGTAAAGGTTGAATATCTACCTTTGCAGTAGCAACTGGTATCATGGCCCCCCACCAAGGAACCTCTCTGGATGATCGAGCAAACTATACTCATCCTCTAGGTTCATCCTAAACCTAACGAAACTGTCTCAACACATGATCTGGCAGATGTCTCTCTATGATGTCAACACTAGAAACAATCCTCCCAATAAGGTACCTTGTCTACCGACAGTAGGGAAAATTCTTGTCCTCATCCAACCATTTCTCACAATCCATGTACGGTCTCCATATAAATTGAACCAATGTGTCCAATGCATGTATCCAATATGTCCCACATGGCTCTATGTGATGTTTCCCGCATAACAAAAAAATAAGGAGATCTCACCTCTCGATTAGCAGTAACTGGAGGATGAAACACAATACATTCCCATGCCCAAACCATGAGAAGAGTAGTCTCGTAGCTCATCAACTGTGCATCTCTATATGTTATATCATGCAAATGGAAGTAAAGCATAAATAATAGACAAGGACCCCAAGCATATACAACCTCTCTCTCTAACATCCCAACTAACATCTCCCCCCACCCAATAGGAAATCCATGACCCCGATGGTTGGGAAGAACTATCCCAACAATCAATGAACATAATATACAATCTATCCACTCATACCTATCCGCTAGCACCTGCCATCTAATCTCGTAGTGCTCTATGCCTAATCTCCTAATATCATCATATACATAAAATATACTAATCCCACTAAAACCCCTTTGGGTATCATACATCACTGTCTCTCCTCTGCTAGGTAATCTAAGGATCCTATACACATCCTCCAACATGACAGTTTCCTCTCCAGTAGGAAAATGAAACGAAGAAGTCTCTGAATGCCACCTCTCGCATAGGGCAGTGAGCATACCTCTGTTTTCCCAAATAGTGAGCATGGTGCATACATGATGAAGTCCAAGTCTCCATAGCAAGCATGTCTCTACACTCACTAACCATTCTCTGAGCTTGAAAGTATCCGACCGTGACTCTTGAGTATAAATAGGATCTAGTATAACTTGCAAAGAACATTCAAACAAGGTGTCAAATGTCAAATCATTCCATTTTTATATCATAATTTCTTTTTCTAAACTTTAATAGTCAAATGCATTGTTTTACAAACTATGCAGTGCACATATCATGTGTCATTCTTATTTGAAAATGTGGTGCATTACCCTACATGCATCAAATACACAAGCATATGTATTTCACCTTGCAAATGTGGTTCATTTTAGAAAATGTGTTTTACTAGCCTACATGCGCATAAATAAATTTCAAATGCGGTGTAAGCATTCACATGAGGTTCACAAATTATCAAATGTGTATATTCCCTAAAAAGACCTAACCATGCCTAGGTGTGATTTCACATATGCATCATATTGCACACAAATGCGTCGCATAAGAACGCATATGCATTGAAAATTAAGTGACGCATTTGAATATATAAATTTGGAGGCCTAAATCTACGTGCAAAACAAAAATTCAAGAGATCATTTCAAGGTACATACCGGGGGTCCCGCATCGACTGGCCATCAGAAAGTTTGGATTCGATATCTACGATAGTGAGTGTACAGAATGAGAGAAATTTCACCGAGAACTCAGAGAAAAATCCTTCTATTCTTCAAATCTTAAGGGTGCAAATGATTTGATTTTCACCCTAATTTCTATTTATACCTAGGGTTTGGGTGGCATTTCTTCTGGCCTTGTCTATTGTCCACATAAAATTCCATCTGCAATCAACCCATACACATCCCTAACACTTACAAATTCAATTCCATCAACTCCATACATCTCTGGCCATTAAATTGACTTATCGAGAATATTTCTTGATTTTTTTGAAATTTTTCAAAAATTTGTCAATTTTCTCGAGGGGGCATACCCAAACCTATTTCATATTGGGGTACAACTAGGGCATGTTTTTAATGATTTTCTTTGACACAATATGATAAAAAAAATTGTATCAAAGACGGGAAAACTGTAGACACTGAAAATTGGTATAGGCCCGCGAGTACCACTTTCAACGTAATTTTCTAATGTCCATGGTCATGATTAAATAATGTTAATTATTTAATTATTTCCTAAACACGTCTTTCTTCTATTAATTAAATAACCTTTTAATTATTTGATTAATTCACTATGACCCTTATTCAACTCTGATTAATTAAATAAATCATATTTATTTAATTACGTCGCTAATTAATTAATTCCCTTTTTGAATTAAATAATTTATTATTTAATTTATCCCTTTATCATATTTTCGATTATAATTAAATATTATTTTTGAATTATTTAATTATTCAATTAACCTTTTTAGTCAATTAAATAAATTATTATTTATTTAATTAAATAATTATGTTGAATTAAATTAACATTTAATTCATAATAATTTTTTCTGTTACATTCTTCTATCACCCAATTAACTAATTATTCACTCACCATCTGACTCGAGATCTATTTAAATCCATTAGTTATCTCTAGATTCAATATCTGATCATCTCTGCGAAGAGACTTTCTGTCACAACTAGTTAATTAACTAGTTCTAACTCATGCATGAACATATTTATTAATTAAATATCTTTAATTAATTAATTAATTCATGTCTGCATTCGAACAGATCGTTGTCAAGTTATAACTTTATCCTTTTCATTCAAAGTCTAATTCTTCTATATTCAAAGACTTTCAACCAAAGATTAAATCATTTATTTAATCTTGAACTCCTATTCAGTCTATTTTCGAACAGTCTTAACACCAGATTAAATTATTATTCTAATTTAATCTTTATCTTGTAGAATTTCCCAACTCAAGTTCTAACTGACACAAAACTCACATCGCATGACATTCAACAATATCAATCTCTCTCTTTCGAACCTGAACCGATCATTCGAAAACTAACTTTCTATAAATTGGTCGACTTTTGCCATTATTCCTCCTCCCGAAATCAATACACTTTTTGGAAGAACTTAATCTTCGATATTTTTCTTAGACATACGTTAAGGCTATGCTTCCATACATACTGAAAATATGAGTGAAAGAATACCAACACGGAAAAATAGAGAAGGACAATCAAGATACTTCAAGGAAATGGATTGATAATTGGTGAGACTATTCTATATTATTGCTTTATTTACTGTTTAATTCATTTGATTCGTACTTTATTGTTTGATTTAGATTTATGCATGTTTAGATTATATTTAAAAATATTTGTTTGCAGCACTATTTTATCTATGTTATAGTACCCATTAGTGAAACCTGGGGTTTTAAGCAATTCCGCATAATGTATTTTTTTATCAAACATTGCTCTAGTGGTACTGGTTGTAGAAATGCTTATACAATGTGAAGTTGTGAAATTTGAATTCCCTAATACCTATTAGTCCTCCTTAATTTTTCTTAATTCTTGTCTCTAAACCCAAACTTCAAAGTTAGACAAGATAATATTTTAAGAAATGTTAAATGATGAAATGTAGCTACAAGAATTCTTTCACTTACCCGAATTCTGAGTCCTGACTCTTGAAAAGATTAATGTTGATGGTCATGGAAACTGGAATAGATTTGTTGGAAGTGGAACTATGGAATCCAAAACAAGGTGGTGCACTACAATGAGCAATCCGAAGACTGAAATCTCCTTGTGTTCTGACCCTCTCACTTTAAAAAAAATCACTTGACACTTAGCAGTACAAAGTAATTTAAATGATTTTTTTCTCAAAATTGGAACATTAAAGTGAATGAAACATCCTAGGTCTACATGTTACAAATTCTTAACCATTTATCTTTCTAAATCTAATGGTTATAGGGTGATTCTGGAGGCTTAAGTTTGCAATCCTATCACTTTGTGCATTTCATTCCAAAATGCAACTACAACCATACATCAAATGTTCATTGAACGATTGAAAATTGAGTAATTTATGATATTAACATAAAAAAATAAACATGACACATGTGTTTTAACGTTGTTTTAAACTTTTGTGGGCTAGGATTGACGTCAAGGCGAAGGGGCCGATAACTTAACATTGCAAAGGACTTTAAAAAATGAATAATGATATTAGGAACATGGGGAGAAGGTCAATGAAAAAATAGAAATCAATAACGAGAACTTTTAGTGTTTATAATGTTTTTTGTCAATTTGATGACAAATTTATTTTTTTATTTGTATTGCTTTATGCTTTACTTTTAAATCTGCATACAATTATTTCTTAAATAGATATACCACAAAAATTCACCACACTTTGATTTTGTGATCAATGCAAATTGTAGAAATTTTTGTGACAAGATCTATATTATAGCCTACATTGCATCCATACAAAAATTTGAAATCCCGTACTCATAGTCCTTCCCCCATTACTAACAAAATTCAATACCATTGGCATCCGCCTAACAATGATTTTGTTGGGTCCCAAAAATGCAGGTTTGAACCACGAGAGGTTGCCAAGCTCTCACAATGCTTTTGGCCAACGTGCAAGGCCAATTGATGCAATTGAACCTTCTTCTCTTTAGCTTCTGCTAGACCAAGGTGGGTGAACCTATATGAGTGATGCAAATTGAAATGTATTTCCTGGTGAAACAATCTACCCACAATGGAAAATGGAAATGGATATAAAAAATCACTACAACTATACCTATTCCTACTGCTCAAAAGAAAGTTTTTGAAAAAGTTGTTTGTTTATGAATTTTATCTCTGGGTTGAGGCAGTTCAGTGCCTTCTATCCACATGGGCAATAGAGTCAAAAATTAAGAATTATGTGTGTTTCCTTCTCTGGTTTAATTCTAGTTTTTAGGCACTTTGAAAATGAAATTCCAATTACTAGCACACAACTTCATTTATTTATGTCTTACATAAATAGTGCCGGAATGTTTCTTAACCTGGTTCTTCTTTAACTACCCAAAAGAAATCCTAAAATTGCAGTGACTTGAAGGGATTTAATTCTGACTTATAGACACTAACAAATAAAAATCACACAAAATGGGAATACATTATGATAAATCAGAGATTATACTTGATATGCTGATTTTAAAAATTAAAGGATCTCAAGTTGGAGAGAACCAGATAAAAGAATGTAAATTATTGCAACACAACAACTAAAACAAGAAGGTTTTCACCAGTTAAAAACATTAATCTCCATTGCTCTATTTCAAGAAAGATCTGTACATTTTTTACATTCCCAACCAGAAAAATCTAATTCCTACTCTCTAACCCCCCTTTTCAAACCTGATTTTTTGAAATATTTATACAGTAAATGCCAAGTATTGCAACCATTCACTTTCCTATTACAACCATTTGAATTTTCATTATCATCGTTTACATTCTTTAACAACAAATAAAATATTTGATTAATTGCCTTATCGACAAATCAAATATTTTCGACTATAGTCCTGCCTTTATATTTTTCATTAAATACTTTGTCCGCCTTTTATATTATTTTACTTTGCTACAAATCTTCCCTGTATTCCTACCGCTCTACCGCGGTCAACATGTTGACCGGCTATGGTATCATGGTGACTGCTCACTACCATGACCCTCCTTTCGTTTACCGCTCTACCGCGGGCTCCATCTCATCATCCCATGGTATCACGATGACTGTCATTCTTTGTCACCCACCTTACCAAGGTCTGCTCGTTGCCTCTTTGCGGTGCCTTGAATTTGACCACTCCATCGCTCCACCGCTTTACCACAGTCTATGCTTTATTCTCTGACAGTACTGCGGTATGAACGCCAGCAGCTTCCCCCTCTGTTACCTCGCTACTGCAATCCCTTCTCTAGCTGGTCACGGTGTGGCAGTATCACCTTCGTTGTCAGCTAATATTTTACCACTGTCACCATGGTCTGCATCATAACCATTGGTGGTTCTACGATAACCGTTTGATGACCGTCACCTCACTACCTTGATCAGCTTCCTAACTGTCGGCAGTATGGTGGTAACTATCTTCACTACTGCCTACCGCCCACCACTAATGACTCTTCTCCTGACTAAGCTAACTGTATACCGTGCCACTGCGGTCTATGTATTAAATGTGTGCAGTATAGTGGTAATAGTCATTATGACTATGCTTCACCGCTATCGCAATATCGCAGGCCACTTTGCAAAAGGTAGCGGTATAGCGGTAAAAGGCTATGAAGGGTAAACGGTGGTGGCACAAGAAATTTTAACATTATGAATGGGGGAAAAAAGGAATTATTTCATGACAAAGGTAGGAGAATGGATTTTAATGGGGGAAACATAGCCATTCTTAGGGTGGCGAATGATTTTTTATGAGAGAATTAGTGAAAGCATTAGGTTTAAAATGGAAAAATCATTTAGGATTTTAATGGAAATTTTTGGTTCTAACAGTGGCTCCTGTTGGGGAAGAGTGATTTTTCAAATCACTACAAGAATCCAGAATACAACTGGGAGAGCAGACCAAGTAAAGGATGGAAAATGAAGGCAAATGGAGAATAGAGGGAATGAACAGATGAATGATAACAAAATAGAGCCAATGGAGAATGGAAAACCCTACACTACTATACATGGAAAGAAAACAATGTTTTCAAAAAGGGAACTTTTGGGAATGTCCATGTACTGGAAAACCCAGACCCTTCAAAAATTCCTAAAATTACTGTGCATGGAAAATAATTTTTTAAAGAGGTTTTGCTAAGAAATGTCCATGCATTGGCAATCCTTAATCCTCTATGTCTGCCATGGTTCAAATATCAAACCATAAAGGACAACCCTAGGCCACCCAAAAATAAAAACCTGCACTTTCTTCTATCATAGACTTTGTTTTGAATAGAGCTTATCATGTTTCTTTTGAAACTCTCCATTCCACCTGCCCTGCAACATGCATTATCATTGCAAACCTTCAAGAAAACACTATATTCAACTTGATTCATATTCATTTGAACAATCTTTATTTCATCATTCTCATTATCATATGAAAAATATTTATCACCCTCAACATACAAAGTGTATCCATATTCAACAAAACATTCATAGGCTTGCTCATTATCACATGTTGTTGAATGTTCCTGCAACTACACTGGGACCTGAAAATTAGAATGCTTCACATGGGAATCTACAAATTCAATCTCATCAATATCTTTTGAGACAACAAAATCATAAATATTTTCCATTTCTCTTCTATCACCAGCTGGCATTGACACGTATATTTCATCCATATAGTCATCCTCACACATACTTGAATCAATAAATGTTGGACACTCATCATCAATAACATGCAAACCATTATCTTTCTCTTGGAGGCAAAAATCATTCAAGTCACATACCTCTTCTTGGACACAAATAGATTCATGATCAACTTCAAAAAATTTATCACTGTGAGAGATGGACATGGAACCATTTGAATTATTACACACAGTACCTTCACTGTCAAAGCATATATAGGCTGGAACCAAAACTCTGGAATCATCTTTATGTGCATACTTTTGGTATTCAAGAGTTAACACATCTGAAACTTGCTCACTACTGAGTGAGCAGGTCTTTGCTTCCATATCTTCTACCATGTCTCCAACCTCTTCTTGATTTCATAAGGACTGCAACAATCATCCTGTTGTAGATTCACAAGTTCTTCTTCACAATTTGAATCACAATCTGTTATGCAAGAGAGACTCTCCATACCTTCATTTTTGGAAGGCATGATATCTTCTTCTATTTCAGCTTTTGAAACATTGCTGATGTACTCTCCAGATGGTGTGTCCCTATCATCTTCCAAATCTGAAAAATATTCATTAGAAATCCTAGTAACACATGCTTCCTTTGTTTGTTGCATTGTTTGAGTGTCCATGATATCATTACTAGATTTATTATTGCCAACATCCATGTACCTTGTCCCAAGCATGAAATCAATAAATTTATTTGCTACATCAAAGGCTTGATGTTTTAAAGATTTTGACCAATAAATTGATTCAGGCTCTAATGCTCTTAAAAATTGTGCAAAAAATGTGGGTCTTGTTGGCTTGAAATGAGGAGGTAATTGCATATAGATATCTTTCATCCTATTGTAGAGAGAGTTTACATCTTCTCCCTTATATCTCCTTATGTCAAAAAAGACATCCACAAGACTTTTGTTTCTTTATTGAATTTGAAAATACTCATCAAAAGTGTTCTAATATGAATAGAGTACATTACCTTTATTACCAAAGTTCTTCTCAGTTGTATCATGTGGTATTTATGGTGTCCAAGATCTCCTGGTATTTGTGTCTTCATTCTCACTACATGATGACCTATTTGGTGATGTACTCAGAGCACATTTGGCTCCCAATTGCCACAATTGTTGGTCCACTTGTAGCATCTGTTGTTCAATCTGTAGCCTTTGTTGTCTCAATTCCTTGAACTCTCTTGCTGACTGTTGTCTTCTTTCTTCTTCTGCCATCTTGACAAAATATTGCTGCTTCACAACACCCATTCATTATTTATCAAATGAAATAGAGTCGCCACCTACTTTTCGCAAAATTAGGAATTTTTTTTTTTTTATATATTGTTTTGGTTTGCCCCAGCGGAATACCCAAAAAAAAATGTGAAACTTTGTTGACTCTATAAATGCAAAGGCTGGAATTTTTTTACTGAATTTGTCCCCAACAGAGTTGCCAAAATTTTGGGTCTCAAAAATACAGGCTTGAACTACGAGAGGTTGCCAAGCTCTCACAACGCTTTTGGCCAACGTACAAGGCTAATTGATGCAATTGAACCTTCTTCACTTTAGGTTCTCCTAGTCCAAGGTGGGTGAACCTATATGAGTGATGCAGATTGAAATGTATTTCCTGGTGAAACAATCTACCCACAATGGCAAATGGAAATGGATATAAAAAATCACTACAACTATACCTATTCCTACTGCTCAAAAGAAAGGTTTTGAAAAAGTTGTTTGTTTATGAATTTTATCTCTGGGTTAGGTAGATCAGTGCCTTCTATCCACATGGGAAATGGAGTCAAAAATTAAGAATTATGCGTGTTTCCTTCTTTAGTTTAATTCTAGTTGTTAGGCACTTTGAAAATGAAATTCCAATTACTAGCACACAACTTCATTTATTTATGTCTTACATAAATAGTGTTGGAATGTTTCTTAACCTGGTTCTTCTTTAACTACCCAAAAGAAATCCTAAAATTGCAGTGACTTACTTGAAGGGATTTAATTCTGACTTACAGACACCAATAAATAAAAATCACACAAAATGGGAATACATTCTGATAAATCAGAGATTATACTTGATATACTGATTTAAAAAATCAAAGGATCTCAAGTTGGAGAGAACCAGATAAAAGAATGTAAATTATTGCAACACAACAACTAAAACAGGAAGGTTTTCACCAGTTAAAAAAATTACTCTCCATTGCTCTGTTTCAAGAAAGATCTGTACATTTTTACATTCCCAGCCAAAAAAATATAATTCCTACTCTCTAACCCCCTTTTCAAAACTAATTTTTTGAAATATTTATATAGTAAATGCCAAGTGTTGCAACCATTCACTTTCCTATTACAACCATTTGGATTTTTCGTTATGGCCATTTACATTCTTTAACAACAAATAAAGTATTTGATTAATTGCCTTATCGATAAATCAAATATTTTTGACTATAGTCCTGCCTTTATATTTTTCACTAAATACTTTGTCTGCCTTTTATATTATTTTACTTTGCTGAAAATCTTCCCTGTATTCCTACCACTTTACCATAGTCAACATGTTGACCAGCTGCGGTATTGTGGTGACTGCTCACTTCCACGACCCTCCTTTCTTTTACCGCTCTACCACGGGCTCCATCTCCTCATCCCACGGTATCGTGGTGGCTGGCATTCTCTATCACCCACCTTACCGCAGTCTGCTCATTGCCTCTCCACGGTGCCTTGACTTTGACTGCTTTGTCGCTCCATCACTTTACCAAGGTCTATGCTTTATTCTCCATTGGTACTATGATATGACCACTAGCAACTTCCCCCTCTATTACCTCGCTACCACAATCCCTTCTCTGGCTGGTCATAGTGTGGTAGTATCACCTTCGTTGTTGGCTAACAGTTTACCGTCGTCACCATGGTTTGGATCATAACCCTTGGCAGTTCTGCGGTAACCGTTTGATGACCATCACCTCGCTACCTTGGTTAGCTTCCTAACTGTCGGCGGTATGGTGGTAACTATCTTCACTTTTGCCTGCCGCCCATTGCTAGCGACTCTTCTCCCGACCAGGCTAACTATATATTGTGCCACCACAGTCTATGTATTGAATGCATGCAGTATAGCAGTAATAGTCGTTATGACTATGCTTAACCGCTACTGCAATACCATAGGCCACTTTACAAAAGGCCACGGTATAGTGGTAAAAGGCTATGAAGGTTAAATGGTGGCAGCACAAGAACTTTTTAACATTATGAATGGGGGAAAAAACAAATTATTTCATGAAAAAGGTAGGAGAACGGATTTTAATGGGGGAAACATAGCCATTCTTAGGGTGGTGAATGATTTTTTATGAGAGAAATAGTGAAAGCATTAGGTTTAAAATGGAAAAATCATTTAGGATTTTAATGGAAATTTTTGTCTCTAACAAATTCATCAAGGGAACCCCCATGATAGCCCCACCAATGGCCTAATGAAAATAGCTCACAACCTAGTATCGGTGTAACAATACTCTATCGGGTTGACTCCTAGGGTGCTCTCCCCGATATATCGATAAAGTCAACAAAAGTAAGAACATCATTGTAACACAAACATCAGTGGAATGAATGATTGCACTCCCCCGATGGCCTGATATAACCATGAATTATCAAGTACATATTGCATAAAGTATATTACTTAAGTTCTCAAAGGAAAAATATTGATTTGAATATATTAATAGACACTCAAGTTTTGAACTCAGAAAACAACTCTTTACTATAAGTGTAAATGAATAATGAAGAATAACACAACACAACCATTTATTTTATTGCAACTGAATTACAATGTCACATTATTACATATGTTTTAAAAGACAAGTAGTTGTAGAGCAGGAAAGCTCCTATTTTGTATAAATAACATATGTCAGTGTGTCACTTTACATAGACGTAATTTAATAAT
>CM021100.1:791485626-791537972 GCA_007115665.2 Sequoiadendron giganteum
GTAACAATGGTAAACTGTTAGTAGGAAGCGATGGCAGCTACCACCACACCGTGACCAACCAAAGAAGGAACTACGGTGACCACGGTGAACAATGAAGATAGCAGTATACGGTCACCACCGCACCATAGGAAGACAAGACATTGATCGTGGTGGAGAGGTAAGAATAAGGGAAGATTCATAGCAATACATAAAGTAAAACAATATAGGCAGGAAGAAGTATTAAAGGACAAAATCAAATGCTGAACTATTATAAAAATATTTAATTTTCCGAGAGGAAACTCAATTAAATATTTTAATTGCTATTAAGGAATTTAAACGGTTTTACCGGTCAATTTAAGAGTCGTGACTCTTGATATGTAATGTATAAAATGTATTGAGAAGTCAGTTGGGGCGGGTGAGAGTAGGAGATAGATTTTTCTGACTGGGAATGTAAAAATGTATAGATCTTTCTTGAAAGAGAGCAATGGAGATTAATGTTTTTAACTGGTGAAAACCTTCCTATTTTAGTTGTTGTGTTGCAATAATTTACATTCTTTTATCTGGTTCTCTCCAACTTGAGATCCTTTAATTTTTTAAATTAGCATATCAAGTATAATCTTTGATTTATCAGAATGTATTCCCATTTTGTGTGAATTTTTTTTGTTGGTGTCTATAAGTTAGAGTTAAATCCCTTCAAGTAAGTCAATGCAATTTTAGGATTTCTTTTAGGTAGTTAAAGAAGAACCAGGTTAAGAAACATTCCCGCACTATTTATGTAAGACATAAATAAATGAAGTTGTATGCGAGTAATTGGAATTTCATTTTCAAAGTGCCTAACAACTAGAATTAAACAAGAGAAGGAAAAACACATAATTCTTAATTTTTGACTCCATTGCCCATGTGGCCAGAAGGCACTGATCTGCCTCAACCCAGAGATAAAATTTCATATCAAACAATTTATTCAAAATCCTTTCTTTTTTGCACTAGGAGTAGATATAGGTGTAGTGTTTTTATCTATCCACTTCCATTTGCCATTATGGGTAGATAGTTTAAATAGTAAATACATTTCAATCTACATCATTCGCATAGGTTCACCCACCTTGGTCTAGGAGAAACTAAAGAGAAGAAGGTTCAATTGCATCAATTGGCCTTGTACGTTGGCCAAAAGTGTTGTGAGAGCTTGGCAACCTCTCGTGGTTCAAACTTGCATTTTTGAGACCCAACAGTTTGGTGACTCTACTAGGGACAAATTAAGCAAAAAAATTCTAGCCTTTCCATTTATAGAGTCAACAAATTTTCACATTTTTTTTTGGGGATTCCGCTGGGGCAAACCAAAACAATATCAATTTTTTTTTCATTTTCCTACTTTTTGGGAAAAGTAGGTGGTGACTCTGTTTCATTTGATGAATAATGCATGGATATTGTGGAATAGTAATATTTTGTCAAGATGGCAGAAGAAGAAAGAAGACAACAGTCAATAAGAGAGTTGGAAGAATTGGAACAACAAAGGTTACACCACCGAATAGGCCATCATACAGTTAGAATTAAGACACAAATGCCAGGAGATCTTGGACACCACAAATACCACATGATGCAACTGAGAAATTTGGTAATAAAGGTAATGTACTCTATTCACATCAAAAAACTTTTGATGAGTATACTCAAGTTCAAGAGAGAGGTACAGGTCTTGTGGATGCCTTTTTTGACATTAGGAAATATAAGGGAGAATCTGTAAGTTCTTTGTAAAATAGGATGGTAGATATTTGTATGTAATTACCTCCTTGTTATAGGCCTGCAAGACCCACATTTGTTGCACAACTTCTGAGAGCATTAGAGCCTGAATCAGTTTATTGGCTAGAATCATCAAAATACTGTGCCTTGGATGCGGTGAATAAACTTATTGATTCCATACTTGGGACAAGGTATGTGGATACTACCAACAGTGATTCAGAAGCTGCAATAGAAAATGATATCATGTTGTCCAGCAGTGAAGACATGGAGAGCCTCTCTTGCATAACAGATTGTGATTCAAATTATGAAGAAGAACTTGTGAATCTACAATAGGATGACTGTTGCAGTCCTTATGAAGATCAATAAGAGGTTGTAGACATGGTAGAAGATATGGAAGTAGAGACTTGTTCACTCACCAATGAGAAAGTTTCAGATTTGTTAACTCTTGAATATCAGAAGTATGCACATAAAGATGATTCCATAAATTTTTCTCTAGCATATATTTGCTTTGATAGTGAAGACACTATGTGTAACAATTTGTATAAGTCCATGTGCATCTCTCATAGTGATGAAGAGATATTTGAAGCTGATCATGGATCTATTTGTGTCTAAGAAGAGGTATGCAACTTGAATGATTTTTTCTTGCAAGAAAAATATACTAGTTTGCATGTTATTGATGATGAGTATCCAACATTTGTTGATTCAAATATTTATAAGGATGGTTGTATGGATCAGAGGTATGTGTCAATGCCAACTGGTGATAGAAAAGAAATGGAAAATAATTTTGATTTGATTATTTTAGAAGATACTGATGAGATATTTTTTTGATTTCCAAGAAAAACATTCAGATTTTTAGGTCCCAGTGCAGTTGCAGGAACATTCAACAACATATGATAATGAGCAATCCTATGAATTTTTTGTTGAGTGTGCATACACCTTGTATGCTAAGGGTGATAAATATTTTTCATATGATAATAAGAATGATGAAATGTAGAGTGATGAAATGAATATGAATCAAGTTGAATGCATTGATTTCCTAAAGGTTTTCGATGGCAGTCCATGTTGCAGGGTAGGTGGAATGGATAGTTTCAAAAGAAACTTGATGAGATCACACTAGAACAAAGTCTATGACAGAGGAAAATGTAGGTTTTTCTTTTTGGGGTGGCCTGGGGCCATCCCTTATGGTTTGATTTTTGAACCATAGTAGGTACAGAGGATTAAGGATTGCCAGTGCATGGATAATTCTTAGCAATGCCTCTTTAAATACTCTTTTCCATGCACAATAGTCTAAGAAGGGTTTGGGTTTGCCAGTACATGGACAATCTCGGGAATTCCCTTATTGAAAGAATTGCTTTCTTTCCATGTACAATAGCTTAGGGTCATTTTAATTGTCCATTTGCTCCATTTTCATATCCTTCACTTTTTCATTCCCTCCATCTGTCATTTCCTTCATTTTTCATGGCTTAGCTTGGTCTGCTCTCCCAAAGATATTATGGATTCTTGCAGTGATTGCACAATCACTCATCCCCAATAGGAGCCATTGTTAGAACCCAAAATTTCATTTAAAACCATAAGGTTTTTCTTCATTTAAATCCATCATTTTCCTATCCTTTCATAAAAGATAGTTCATTTTTCTCCCCGTCCACTTCATTATTTATTTTATACCTTTACCACTCCCTTAATAATCACTTTATGTTATTCACCACCCAACTGCAACCTCCCATAATGGGCTCGCGGTATGGCATAGCGGCTAAGGTGCAGGCATAAAATGTTTACCGCCACACCGTGTGCAGTCAATTCATTAACCATGGTATCACGGTGGCAGTGAGATCACCGGTGCAGCAGACAGCGAAGATGAGCGATAAGGAAATAGTCTAGAGGCATACCATAGTACCACACATGGTAGCACAATGGACCATGGAGGTAATGTGAAATGTTACCGCTATACCGCCGATGGTCATCTCATAGACCGTGGTGCCCACGGTGAACAGGTAATGGTCAGTGAAGGCAGTCAGAGGAAGACTACGGTAGTGCGGGGAACAGTTAGCAAGCAGCGAGACTGATAGGGATAGTAGTCACCACAGTACCGCCACCGGCTCACGGGGAGACCGCAATGACAGTGGTAAACTATTAGCAGGAAGCGATGGTAGCTACCACCACACTGTGACTGACCAGAGAAGGAACCGCGGTGACCGCAGTAAAAAATGAAGATAGCGGCAGACGGTCACTGCCACACCGCAGGAAGACAAGACGTTGATTATGGTGGAGAGGTAGGAATAAGGGAAGATTCGCAATAGTACATAAAGTAAAACAATACAGGCAGGAAGATGTATTAAAGGAAAAAATCAAATGCAGAAATATTATAAAAATATTTAATTTTCTGAGAGGCAACTCAATTAAATATCTTAATTGTTGTTAAGGAATTTAAACGGTTTTACCAGTCAATTGAAGAGTCGTGACTCTTGAGATGTAATGTATAAAATGTATTGAAAAGTCAGTTGGGGCAAGTGAGAGTAGGAGATAGATTTTTTTGACTGGGAATGTAAAAATATACAGATCTTTCTTGAAACAGAGCAATGGAGATTAATGTTTTTAACTAGTGCAAACCTTCCTATTTTAGTTGTTGTGTTGCAATAATTTACATTCTTTTATCTGGTTCTCTCCAACTTGAGATCCTTTAATTTTTTAAATCAAGATATCAAGTATAATCTCTGATTTATCAGAATGTATTCCTATTTTGTGTGATTTCTATTTGTTGGTGTCTGTAAGTCAGAATTAAATCCCTTCAAGTAAGTCACTGCAATTTTAGGATTTCTTTTAGGTAGTTAAAGAAGAACCAGGTTAAGAAAATTTCTAGCATTATTTATGTAAGACATAAATAAATGAAGTTGTATGCCAGTGATTGGAATTTCATTTTCAAATTGCCTAACAACTAGAATTAAACCAGAGAAGGAAACACACATAATTCTTAATTTTTGACTCTATTGACCATGTGGATAGAAGGCACTGATCTGTCTCAACCCAGAGATAAAATTTCATATCAAACAATTTATTCAAAATCCTTTCTTTTGTGCAGTAGGAGTAGATATAGGTGTAGTGTTTTTATCTTTCCACTTCCATTTGCCATTGTGGGTAGATAGTTAAAATAGGAAATACATTTCAATCTGCTTCATTCACATAGATTCACCCACCTTGGTCTAGTAGAACCTAAAGAGAAGGTTCAATTGCATCAATTGGCCTTGTACATTGGCCAAAAGCATTGTGAGAGCTTGGCAACCTCTTGTGGTTCAAACCTATGTTTTTGAGACCCAACAGTGCCTACGATGGTGATTGCTTGATGATTCTGAATGCAATCAAAGCGAAGAAGACTAGTGAGGCTAACTGCAACAATACATAATATGGTGTTTGTGGAAGGTCATTTTGGTTTTTGATGGTCTATTTGTAGTCCGTACTTCATATAAGTGTCTATGTTAGTCTGTTAAATATTTGGGTCTTTAATGTTTTCTGGAAACGAAGGAATGTACAAACTCTTTTTGATTAATACAGGGTGATGCCCCATATATAAGCTATTTAACTATAAAAAACACATGTGCTTAAGAGGCTCATTTAGTATTTCCTTAATATTTTTCACTAATTTTTATCAGTGATTCAATAACACTAGTTCCTTAATATTTCCTTAATATTTCACACCTTCCTATAGCTCCTTTGATAGTTCTGATCATTCCTTAATATTATTTTGGTTGTTATAACTAAATTATTTAATATTAAAATCTTAACCATTGATTTTTGGAAATCTAATGGTTCTAGTGTTACTGGAGGTTTCAATTCACAAGCCCGATGCTTTAGAGATTTACTTCTGGAATGCAACTACAACCGTCCATCAAAAATTCATCGAACGGTCATAGATTATATTAATTTGCACTAACATATGGCTTCAGAAATAATAAATATGTTGACACTTGTTTGCATTCTAGACTCCTTATGAGGGAATTTGAATGTACATAAAATATGTCTTGGAATTTGATATTTTCGCCAACCACACTAATTTTTTATTGGCATATTTATTTATTTTGCCACTGAATTTTTTTATTAGTTTGAGATTATATTTAATTCACCAATGAAAAAAAAAATTGTTTGAAAAAAGGTTTTATTCGCCAACATTTTTTTCTGTTTTGAAAACAAGGTTAATTCAACAATGATTTTAGTTTTTGGGTTTGAAAAAGGTTTTATTCCAACTTTTTTCTGTTTTGAAAACAAGGTTAATTCAACAATGATTTTTTTTTTTGGGTTTGAAAAAAGGTTTTAATCACTAATGAAAAATATTTTATTTGTTTCAAAAAATTTGCAATTTACCACAATTTTCCATAGAATTCTAGCGATTATAAAAGATTCAGCAATTGGGATTATTTTTTTTCCCGAAAAGATGAAAAAATTCACCAATAAAATTAATATTCTTATCGGGAAGTATACAAGATTTGCCAGGATTTTACACCTTCGCCGAGGGGGGGTTTCTTAAAGTTTTCCTTGGCTAGGTCTAGCAAAGGCAGATCAATGGCTCATTGAAACATGGAAAATGAGTTTAGACCACAGGAAAGAAGTCTTGGAGCAAGTGCTCCATGAGGTAGAGCTCAATTTAGAATGGACCAAGGAACACCAAGCTAATGCTAAGGACTATCTTAGGCTTATGAAAGATTATGAGATGCCAACCCTCGAGCTCAACCCAGGAAGATCAGGCCGTATTTCCATAAGAAAATGGAGCAAGGAACAAAAAATTTGCTAACATAGGATTTTATGGACTTTGCTGCCCATGCCTCCATTCAGTCCGAACAAATAGTTAAGGAAACACCCAAGTGCATGAAGAATTGGGAGCAAATCACAGGCCGATCAAAGAACTTATCATTTTAGATACTTCAATTAGATATAATGGAGTGGGACAAACTCAGGACGCTGATTGGAAAGTTCATGGAATATGCCACATTGCAAAAGGAGGCTAGAAAGCCTATCATTGATGATGAATTCCTCACTATTTAGCTACAACAAGGAGCAGTCAGCTAGAAGACAAAACAAGCTAAAAGACAAGAATGTATTTTAAATTGTAATATATTAGGGGTAGGCGAAACCCGAACTTGTAGTGAATCTTGGCCACACAATGAGATTAAATATTGGCCACTCATTTTTCTTTTTAAGCCCTATAAATAGGGGGTCTCCTCTCATTTTCAAGAGAGAGTTGAGTTGTTGTGAAGACATTCTACTAAAACTTTAATAGAAGTTCATTGATTTTGGTAGATTCTTGAGTTTCATTCATGTTTCATGATTCTTCTCCTCATAGTTGTTAGATTTGAGTAGATTTACTTTGCTATTCTATGTGTTTTATTTACCTTAGTAGCTTAGTTAATGTTGTTCATTGATGCATAAGAGTTCTATTGTGTTGATGCCCTTACTTGTTCATGTTTTTTTCTATTTGTTGATGATGAATAGTAGTGTAAAGCTAGTCTGAACATTCATATTGATTGCTGCAATTTAAAATTCATCTTTGTTCATGTTTATGGTGAATGAATGATTGAAAATCTTCAGACCTTAGAAGATAGCACTAGTTTCATGATACTATAAGTTAATTTGGTTAAGTGGAACTTGGTTTCAAGAAGGCTTCCCACTGTAGTACTCTCCATTATCATTGTTCATCAATAGTTTCAGGTCTATGAACTTCTTCCTTTCCCTTCCCTTTTGACCTTTCTTTGAAATGGTAGTTTAGGAAAAGTTTAGGCATCATTTTAAAGCCAAATCTGATGATAAAAGAGGAGTCCAAATTGTTGTTCTGAACTTGTAGAAATTGCACATCAATCCCAACTCTTGAGGACTCCATTTAAAGAACCAACTTCCCTCCAACTTAACATACATAAGGCTTCCTTGTGATTACCAATAAATCACATAAAATCAATTGAGACATTCCAAGCAAGTCATGACCTGACACCCGAGAGACCTTGGGGTGGTAACCTATAACTTGTTTGCAGATTTCTGCCTTTCAAGAGATGTGATGCACGTATGCATTACCTATGTTGAAAAGTGCTAAAATACCCATCAACAATAGTTAGCAATGGTAGCCGACTAGGATATTTCTATGCAAAAGGATGTGTAACTTCTATTAAAAAATTCCCAATTTTTTTATCCTCCATTAACCTTGAGGTTGTCTTTAGCTTCTTAACCTTGGGAGTCTTCTATAAAAGCTATCACACCATATTATCATTCGGTAATTATGTGGGCATTTTTTTCTTCTTTCGATATAGCGAGTTTTATAGCCAAGAAGGTGATGGGGTGGTAGTGTCAAGGTTTTGGGTAGGGTGTAGAAAATAGGAGGGCACTTTTCAAAGGAGGAGTCCTTGTTACACTTCACAAATTGAAATAGAAAGAGGCTAGAGATTTACCTCTTTATGCACTTTTCTAAGCCATATCTCGAGATTAGCTTGTTGTATAGGACAACTAAGAGGGGGGTGAATCAGTTGTCACAGATTTTAACCTTAAATTCAATTACCGGAAGTAACAAATAAAATAATTAAGTAGTTAACCATCAAATTTTAATGTACAAACACAATAACACTAGATTTACATGGAAAAACTAATGAGAGAAAAACCACGATGAGGATTAACTAACACTATAGAGAATATCAAAACCGATTACAAAAAGGCTCACTGCCTGGAATAAGGACTCACTATTCGCAGGGCTACAACCTGGATGGCTCACTACCATAGAAATACAAAGAAGACAAAGATGATTTGTTATAGAGAGACAACAATGCCAATGCAACAAAGGATTCCACTACAATCACTGATCCACTTGCATGAATGACAGAGTTCACCTTCTGCTCACTACATCTAGAAACTTAGTGTTAAGCTTCACACTAATAAACCACACACATAACTCACACATATTCAGAATAGTATCAAAGTTGCATATTCTCTTTCACTTATCTTCCTTCTTTTCTTATGTACACTTTTCATTGCTAACACATTCTATATTTATACCATCTCCAAATTTGAAAATATACAAAGTTGGTTGTCCAACTTCAAATTCAAATTAGGTTGGTGTCAAACATCCTAGGGTAGAATTAGATTGAGGGCGACCCAAAAAAATGCTTCATTAGGACACATAATAGATCCAAAATGCTTCATCAACTTTGAAGATAGTGCTTGGAACATGGTTGGCCAAACCAGTGTAAAACACATAGATCAATTAAGCTCGATGCTTCCAAATGGAAAAACCATATTCAATAGAACCAAGGAAACACAATCCTAGAACCATAAAGAGAAATCCAGATCAACCGAAATTCTCCTTGACCTCATCCAAAACACAAAAAACATAGTTCACAAGTACCAGACCAACATCCTCAACAACTAACAACATGTAACCGTCTTTATATATAATTTTATCAATATCCTCAACATATACAATCAAAAACAACTAGTAGATAACTAGCTGATTGATTGAAATCAATGAAAACACTTTCATTCCTGTTTCCATTCTTGCAAAAATCTCCCCCTTTGTCATTGAAGGCAACACATAATGTGAAAAACCATCAAAGACACACACCAAATCTGAAAATACTTCTCAAGATTTTTCTTTTTCTT
Organism: Sequoiadendron giganteum; assembly: GCA_007115665.2. Classification (NCBI taxonomy): domain Eukaryota; kingdom Viridiplantae; phylum Streptophyta; class Pinopsida; order Cupressales; family Cupressaceae; genus Sequoiadendron; species Sequoiadendron giganteum. Next base: position 791,494,960 of record CM021100.1, read on the forward strand.
CTCCCCTTAGAAGATCATCTTCCTCATCACCTATGGTGGAACCCATAAAATTTTCCTAATTCCATTGAATTTCATGTTCAAATCATGTAGCTCAAGTCTTAATTGTCACTAGGGTTGGGGTTTTAAAGGTCTCATTCACATTTTTACTCTTGTTTGGCCCTCGAGCTTCTAATTCTATGTTGACTGATATTATCTGGTTACCATTCACTTCATAATCCTTTCATGGTCTCAAGCCCTGTCGTTTTACTGGCCTTGACATTATTCATCTTGTCACAACTAGGAGCCCCCTCTTTTTAAAACAACTTTAAGCCCATGTGCTCTAAGACTTCTTAAGTTGGGCCATCGATGGTCACTCACCCATTACACGTTTGTTTGAGAATGCCCATGTGTAACACTTAATGAGTGATGCGGTTAATCTTTTAACCCATCACTGGCCCTTTAACTATTGTTGGTTGTATTGTGCAGATTACAAGTGAACCTACGACCACCGATGTGTGAGTTATTTTACATTACACGGGGATGAGGCCTCGTCAGTTGCGATCAGACAAGGAGAGGATAACATGAGATGAGTGATGAAAATGTAGCAATTAGCCAAGAGTCTTCTGCAATTAAAATCGATGGCATGTATCCCATCACTGGCCTTCCCACTATCGTTGGTTGAGGTCCTAAAACAAACTTGGAACTAGCAATGCCTGATGTAGTACTATGAGGGTGACACATAGCATTTCCTCTGTCCATCACATAGTACGTATGAAGTTGTGAAAAAAAAGCATGGGATGGTAGGGACTCGTGAACCATAGGATGAAGTTTTAAAGCCTAGAAACCAATGGTTTGAATTCAAAAAAGAATGAACAACTTACAGAGTAGGTGTTTTCTCTCGCGTGAGATTTCTTATACCATTAATGGTGCCAGTATTAAGCTGAATGAAAGTATAAGGATCTATGTTCATTCTCTTTCTGCCCTACACATGAAAATATGAGGAGGATAGTTGCACGAAAATAACACAAACAAAGGAGAACTATAGAAGCCTTTTCTCGAGCAAGTCATTGTTGAACTTTGTAGAATTTTTCTCTTTTGCAAAATTGTCTTAGTATATCAAATATATGTAGTTGCATGCTACAATGAAATTAGGGTTTTCAAAATTATATGATTTGGTCTATATCTCTGGTTAGGGTAGCATAGGGAAGATATAATTACTCTTAAATTGCAATTGTAAGGTTTATATTGCCAATTCAGGACTTAGTTTGAATTATTTTTCAAAATAAACCCTAGCTTAAGGCAGGATGAGTCATCCACATGAATCATCATCCTCTAAACCTGCATCCAATATAAAGAGACAACAGGTCTCTCAAGAGAGGCCACAAGAGTCTGAAGGTCCAGATGTCAAGGAAAGCGATAGGGAGGCCACAAGAGAAGGGGTATTAACCTCAAACTTTAAGGACCTTGCAGAAAAATTGGTGACATTGTCATGCCAGAGCTTGGATGGGAATTATTTGTGTATTCTTTCAAAAGGATGGATTCTATACACTCCAATTGGAATGTTTGGGGGTATGATGGGATAATTGGTTGTCCCAAACATTTTTGTGGAGGTAGACCTACTGTTGCAACTTGTAGATAGATATGATGATGTCAATAGGGTTATCATCGACATAGATGGTAGGAACATTTTGGAAATAAAGAGAAGCAAAGTCATAAAGGTCTTTAATATGAACCTTGACATTAATGAAAAGATTAGCATAGAGAAATTGAAAAAGCACTATACTACCCATAGGGTTGGGTACAAAAGAGGTGAATTACCTAAGCACATGCAGGAGAGGGGTTCTACATTTACACTCAAAGAAGTTGAGCCATTGGATTGTGGGGAATTTGTTGACTAATTCAAGTATATATATTATATGTTGTGTTAGGTGCTTGGAATTAGGTGTGATGGAAGGATAACATCATCCTTGTTAGTCATGACTATCGATATTCAACAAGTATCAACACAAGTGGTTTGACTATGCTCACCTTGTTGCTGCGCAGTTACATTATGATTTGATAAATTTGAAAGAGAGGAAAACCCCATTGATCTTCAGACATTATTCATTATTGGTGCATATGCTTCTATACTAGGGAAGAGAGGTTTTTGGTCGAGTTTTAAAATTGAGACAGGTGGATGAAAGAAATTGTAGCTTTCCTGTACATATGTGGATTTATATATGGGATTCACATTGCTCCAATTCTGATTATGTTGGATTTTGTAATGCAATAAAGCACACTATTTTGGTGAAATTAGGCATGAGGCCAGATGAGAGAATCTCTAAGGAAATTAGAGGTTTGTTGAGACCAAGAGAACATGGAGATGACCCTAATTATGAAATTAATTTGGGAGACTACCATTTGTATTGTTATAAGGTGTTATGGAACCGTTGTGGCCCCGCACTTATTTCCTAAGTTTGTTTCAGATAGGCTATAATTCATGGAGGTTATGTGGCAGATGGACAATAGTGATACTAAGAACTTTAGGCTATCCAAGAACCTTCTCTTTTTATTTCTTTGTTGTCACTGCTAAGGAGGCCTATGAGGTGTTTGTAATAATGGTAAACAACTTGAGAATGGGTACAACCTCTATAAAAAGATGTGATCCATAAGGACTCATCAACAAGGAAAAGATAAAATGAGGAATCTCAAGGTATGGACCCCATGAGTTCTATTTTAAAGAAGATGTGATAAGAAATCTACCAACAATGACTGTTGTCCAGATAGACAAAGGATATGGCTGAATATTGTTGATGTTGAGAAAATATCTCTTGCAAATAATTTTTATTATGAAATCTGATACCAACATATCACTGACAAGTTTTAAAATATGGAATTGATCCTTAGTGATTTTAGAGATGGCAGTTTTCTGGAAAAGGTGCAACAAGCAGAGAAGCTAGCACAAAGTGCCTTGTAAGAACATTTGTTGAAGAATAGTAGCTAGTCAAAGGAGCTTGTGGCACCAGAGGTTCAACAACAACTGATGAATATCAAGGATATTCCTATCATAGAATTGTCTTCTGTGAATGTTGATGAAACACAGGATATTGTTGCAGATGTAAAATAATTTTCTGTTGTGTCAAATCCTATAGGGCACATAATAGAAAAGGATTTATCCTACCCTAATGTTGGAGATGTAATGGAACCTTTTGTCCCAAATGATAGGTTGGTGCCTTGGGAATATGATGAGAGCCAAGACAAAGATGCAAATATTTTATCTTGTACTAAGTTTTTGGAAGATGAATCTTTTGTGACAACACAAGAATTTAGGGAATTCATTGCTGAGTTGAAAGCTCGGGAAATAAATGATAGAATACAAGAGGCAATTGAGGTAGTTGATCCCTCTCAATAAGAAGAAGTAAAGAAGAATATTGAAGAAGAGATAGTTTGAGAAATTAAGAAAATGAATCTCATGGAAGCCATAAGATTAGTTAAAGATAGTGGGATGATGGTCATGCCTAGATGGAGCTTATCTTCCATAATTGCTTTGGATGCAATTAGAAGTGACCCAAATGATTTGGTATTGGAAGATAAATTTGATGAAAATAATTTTGGTTCGGGGTTCAACCCCAGTTTACATGCAAATTGGCTATTTGGTCATTAACTCCAAATTCAGGGAGATGTAGACTCATTAGAATAATGATCGACCTCTCTGGAGATGTGATCATAGGGAGAGCTTTAGAGATGACAATGCCACAGGCCGCAAGGTTGAAAATTCACTCATCTATGCTGAGTGTTGACACTACAGAGATTAAAGTTAGGACAAGTATATGAAATTATTGGAGAACCACAATAAGTTAGTTGAAGAATACAACTAAGTGAGGCTTACTTTGGCTAGAGAAAGTTAGAAGACTTTTCCTACCTCCCCATCTGGTACTTCACAATAGGATAAGGATAGTTTAAAGTTGAGAATTAGTGCATCAAAGAAGGAGCTCCGAGTAACCAAGTCTAAAAATAACAAGCTCCAGGAAGGCATGAGAAAAATTATGAATGATATGGCTGAAGGTATCCTTAGCTACAGATTGTCTAAGGTTGCTCTGAATCTAGAAACCACATGGGTAACATATAAGGGATCCATGAAGTATATGGGAAGTTTCAACATACCCAGGATATTTTCATGAGCACCTAGAATAAGTGGAGCAAAAAATTAAATAGTCTAAAGGAAATTTAGACAATTTCAAAGGGAGACTCTAAAGTCCCAAAACATTTTCATGATACAATCAAAAGGATTGAAACTGTTGGGGAAATGACGGGCTTCCATGAAAGAATTGGGGGGTAGTTGAAAGGTAAGATAAAGGATTTCAGGGACATGGAAGAGTAGAATATGCATAAGATTATTGATGAAGAGGGAGAAATAAAAGACTATGCCTCATGGAGAGCTTTGTTCAAGCACCAAAAAATTAAGTGTCCTAAAATGGTGTATGTTGATGATAAGTTGAACTTGTTGGTATTGAATACTTTGATTGAAAACTTCATTAAGATCAAAATAGGTATGGACACATTTGTGAAGGATGCCTAAGTACTAATGGATGCAAGATATAACACATACAATGTCAAGGTGCAGAAATTGCTAGATATCGATTGGCCCACCGAGGAGGAATACAAAAGTTGGTTGGAGAGATATGTTGAGTAAATCATAAGGGGTGGTGGGATGGATATAGAGCATGGTCGAGTATAATACAAGTTTTGAAAAAAACTTTAAAAAATCTATATCCTCTTAGTAAAGTGCATGTAGAAGTCTAGCCAGGTTTCTCCTCTTAACTCTTTGACTTCTATTTTTGTTTCTTTACATTTTTGAGTAATGTGGTGACGTGGATTCCTGGAGCTGTAAAAATATGAGCTCAATGTGCTTATATAAATGTCTTTGCTTTTGTATTTCCCCCCATTTCATAAAGTACAAATATAACTGCCAGGGGGTCTAAATGAATTGAAATGTTTTAAAATGTAATGTGAAATGTAATTTGACTAGCCAATAGCCTGATGCTTGTTTTTCTCCCTTGGCCTTATAAGAGGGATTTCAAGGCTATTGTGCATGGGTTTTTTGAAAATTTTGTTGGATCTCATGTATTCTTGGAGAATATTTTCATGAACTATGCAAGTAGATAGAATTGCTCACTGAGTCTAGAGTTATGAGTTTGTATTTACAGTTAGCTTAAATTTTTTGCAACAATTCTAGCATTTGACATCAATAATGGAAAATTCAAATTAGATTTTCTCCTGTGAGGTGATTCATGAATTAGCAATGAAATAGTTAAGGATTGCTTCATTGGTCTCCAATTGGTACGGTTGGATGTGTGTTTGCATTATATGCTCCAGTTCAAGGAATTGATTAAATTCTCTCTTGTAAGCACTAGTTCATGTGTTAAGTCATAGGATTTCTAAGTATTTTCTGTGTGGAATATTTGAGTTATGAATTTGTAATGCAAATCTGTAATAGTCTACAATATATTAAATATTGTAATTGTTGTGTCACTGTTAATTGTGAATTTGACCCCATCACCCTATGATGAGGCACTATTCTATGCATTTGTTAAATAATAGTATATCTAGCCAACTGAATTGTGTCAAGGAGAAATTCATTTAAATCAAATTTCACTTATAATGATGATGGTTGTTGTAATTGTCGATTAATCTATCCATTCTCTACTCTAAGTTGCAAGGTGTAAAGAATCTGCCAAGTTCTTGCTAATTGTTGTTCTTTGAGTATTAAAGTGAGAATGTATCTATTGAATTTATAATGTAGGTGTAGATCTTGTGAAATTGTGTTATAATTGTGGGATCACCCTCTCGAGTCTTGCAAATCTTGAAGTGTAGGAGGAAAAATAATTTTCTTTCTCTTGTTCGTTGGTCAACTCCTTCTAGGTTGCTAATTAATAGAATTGGAAAATCCATAGGCTGCCTTGAAGATCTAGTTTGAATTTAAAAGAGCCAACAAAATGATGACTCTACTGGGGATGTAAGATTTCAACTAGTTGTTGTCCAGAATTCCTTATCATGAATCACCATATTTTATGGTGGTATTTGTTGCATAGAGTCTATCTATTTGAAGTATTGCTAAGAATTGCTTAGGATTTTATCATGTGTCTTATCAAAGGTTCATGATAAGTTTTCTACCCTTTTATTTTTAAAGGATTGTGACCAAGGTTCACCTAAGAACACTTCACATTTGTAAAAGTTCATTTGAGTTTCCAAGGATTTGGTGAAGTTTGCATAAATTGTAACACAATTGATATAAATTGGTCCCAAGGAATTTGGGTGGTGACTCTAAAGTATTTGCACCAATGTGAGTTGGTATTTAAAGATATTAAAGAAGTAGTGAAGAAGAAAAGAAGGAAACCAAGAAGGTTGAGAAAGTGAAGAAAATCCAAGTACAAATGCGGGGAAATCAAGGCCACATGAAGAAACATCCAAAGAAAAAGTTGGAAGGAGAATTTCCAAAGAACATGAATCCATGCGAGAAATGGGTAAAGGTAAAGGATACTAAAAAATATAAATCTACCCCTCATCTTGTCCCTAAACGTGATATCCATTCTAGTTCTAGTTCAGAATGTGAAAATAATTTGTTAGATTTTAGTGATAAAAATTCTATTAAGGTAGGGGAGGTCTATATGAAATATATTTTCAATGAACAACCTTTAGACCATAGCCTAAAAGCCATGGAAAGGAGGGAAAGGGATATAATACAAAGAGACAATGCTAGTGCTAGGTGAGATAGAGTTAAAGGATAGTTAACTCCTGATTCCCACCACTGTACCCCTATTCCTCTAGATCTGCTAACTCAGGATGATGAATATTCTTGTAATATTGTTCCCAATCAAGAGGATGTGATAATAGCATCTGATGGTGACTCTACTTTACCAAAAGAAGATAAAATTCTGAATGGTATGCAATGACTTAATGAAAGAGCCTCGATGTGCAATGAGAATAGGAAAATGAGAGATGTAGAGAAAGAGAGAAGGATAAGGGAGGCAATAGGCAATAGAGATATGTTACAAAGAAAGGTTGATGAGATGGAATAATTTTATAGGTTAGCAACCTCAAATTTCTAGACAACTAGTCTGGTTTTCCAAGAAATTGTGACCAACGTCCTTGTTATCCCCTTTATTGATAATATTATTGTGAATCTGCAAACCAACATTGATGAAAAGACTTTTATCCCTATTAACCCCCCTCCCAAATATATGAGCCATGTCCTCAAAAATTTTGATAAAGGAAAGAAACCTATGGAGGGAGTCAAGATAAATGAGGCAGGTCACTCCAAAAATGACATATCACAAGATGAGTCTATCCCATTACTTGATATATTGATGAGAGAGAATGAAGATCTAGAAAGGAAAACGAAAGAGATGGAATTAATGGTTATAAACACTGAGATGAAAAAGAAACTTAGTTTCTTAGAATCCATTGTGAGAGGTCCTACACCTGAAGCCCATAGCCCTTAGGCTCATACATCATCCTCAGGTCCTCATATAAATGAAAAATATCCCTTAGTGGAAACCCTTCTAGTTCATCTTCATAGCCTGAAGATAAAGTTAGAACGGTTTATTTCAACCAACTACATTATTCCCAACATAGAGGACCAAAGAGCAATAATGAAATAAGGAGTTATGATGATCAAAATAAGGAGGAAGAACCTTTTAGGTGAAGACCATTGCATATAGATAGGTACAAACAGTTGTGTTTTGAGAATATTCCTAGATATGAAAAGCCAGTTCTAGACAATACAAGGAAACATGTACCTAAGTTCATGGGTAACAATAATCTTAGTGGTGAGGACCACCTCAAAGATTTCCAAAGCTTTGTGGAGGTTTTTTGAGTTATGGGATGAGGATGTCACCATGAAATATTTCATGCAGTCTTTGATCGAGGATTCTAGAGATTGGTACAATTTTTTTCCAGATGCAAGCATTGATTCCAAGGATTCTTTCTACCGAATCTTTAGAGAACAGTATGGAGATCAGACTGATCCCCAGTTTAGGCTAAATTATTTTAATAATATCACTAAGGGACATAATGAACTAGAAATTGAATTCAATGCATGGTTTCAAAAGGCAATGTATAAATTCCCTGCTTATCTAAGACCTAATGAGAATGCATGTTTAGTTGTATACTGTAATGCATATGATCCAAAGATGTGTTATATGCTTAGAGATAAGAATCCACAACACTTGAGGGAAGCTTATAAGATGGAAGTGAACATTGAGAATAAAAAAAGGGAACTGTGTAAAGGAGGAAGAAGGGATGACACCAATATTTTGAAGAACCCAAGGGATCATAATGAGAAGGCAAGTAAAACTGTGAATCTTGATGAAAAAATGGATCAGGTTCTTAGTTTTTTGAAGGTAGCCAAAAATGATAAGCCATAGTTTTAGAGGAATGAAAGGCCTCAAAGACTACAAGACTATCCCTATAATACAAACTAGCATAATGGGAATCCAATTTAGAATAATTAGAAGAATGCTCAGGACACACCTGATCCTCTACAAAGAAATTCCACCAATTTTGTTGATGATTTGCTATGGTGTGAATTCTGCCAGATGCCTCACTCATCAAAACAATGTGTTGTTGCCAGGTCCTTAAAAGAGACTCAGGGTGACCGAGGAGAGTTTGACTCTCCCCAAGGCCATGATCAAATGGTAAATGTGTTCATGATTAAATCAAACCTTGATTGTGGTGAGTAATCTTCTAGTGATAATGCTAACATGAATGATGTAGATGTGTAATGATAGGAGGCTAGTGTGCATCATCAACAAGTTTTTTCAGATGAAGAGGCATAAAATGATTGAACTATATACACTTTGGAGTTAGATAATGTCTCCCTACAAAGACCTTCAAATGAGGAAATTGAAAAATCCACAATTACATTGGTTGATAAGGCAAGGAGTGACCTCTAGTTGAGAAACAAGACTATGAGTGGTGACCAGGGTAGCCTTGGTAGCATGTTTGTTAAAGAAAACAATTCAGTGAATAAGGGGACTAGCACATCAAATAAGAAGGATGATATAAATCCCAAAGAGGGTAAAGAAATAAGGATTTGGGCTAAGAAGAATAGTAAAGTGAATATTGATGGTGAAGTTGTGCCTCAAACTGGGAAATCCAAAGATGACAAAACTAGTGATGAAAAGGTTATAGGACACGGTGAAAAGGTGATTCCTAAAGAATTTCTACTCCCTGAATTACTAAGCTATTCCCTTGTGGATATGTTCTAGGTATTGTCTTAGGTCAAAGTCATAGTTCCATTACTAGAGATGATGAGAATTAATGAGCATAAATTTAAGACTATTGCACTCGTTAACAATATTGCTATTGGTGGTAAGGACAAAGTGATTGTGGATCAACCCAGATCAAGTAGAATTCAAGAAAAGGATGTTGAGGTCAAAGAAGTGATTAATGAAAACCCTGAAGTATATCTAGGAACCACCATTATTGCCAACCCAAGCCAAGTTAATCTATTTTTTCTAAGCTTAATCATTGATGGTAAACTACTTAGAAATTACATGATAGATTCAGGGGCCTCAAACAATGTAATTCCGGTAAAGATCATGGAGGAAATGGGCTTAAAAGTAAATATTACATATGGGAAATGCTACGTTATGGATTCAAGGGAAGTACCTATTATAGGGGTGACCAATAGAGTCCCATACAAGTTGGAATCCTTCCCAAAAAAGGAATTATTCATGAGAATCATAGTGGTAGATATCCCGCCAGCATATGGAATGATATTATCAAGACAATGGAGTGATTCCATGGGTGGAAGTATACAATGTGACATCTCATTTGCCACTTTTTCTATTGATCAAAATGATTTCAATATTGCAAGAGAGTCGAGAATCCATCATACGATTGAGTATGTTGAGGAAACAACAATAATTAAATTTGTGGACACTGGTCTAGACACTTCCGAGTAGAAGAATTGAAGCAAGAAGAGGGAGAAGTCACACATGCACCGATTGACAAGGGGGTCTAGGATACACCACAAGAAGATGCTTCGTGGACTATGTATTTTGATGGGGCATGCTCCAAGTAAGGTTTTGAGTGCAGGAGTTATTCTTACCTCTCCACAAGGTAAGGTCTTGAAATACTCTTTCTTGTTACTGTGTGCAAGAAATATGTGTAAAGTGAATAATCAACACACAACCAATGAGACATATTACATTTGAGAATTGAATCAAAAAATGAATCAAATTCAAAACATAATCAATCCTTAAAGCTGTTCCATTACTTCCTATCTCTAAGGATTCCTTGAATCATAATGGCTCTCAGATTTTGCTTTACACTATGACTTTTTGAAATGACAACCTAGATAATGGATGTTGTAAAAATGCAATAATCCTAGTTCCTACATGATTTGATATGCTACAAATGATAATAGTGATGTGATGATAGATATGAAACTAAATATTATGATATAAATGCTATATAAAAACTACTATAATAATGGAAATGCAGCTAACAACTAATCCATGTTTCTAAATTACTATGCAAATACTATGCTAATTATCAAATACTCTAAATGTTCTAAATGTTCTAAATGCTCTCAAATGCTCTAAAAATTTCTCACAAATGATTTCTATAGAGTAAGTTTACTCAGAGATCTGTTCTCAAATGTTGGAGCATGATATTGTATTTATAGGATTTCTAAGGCATATTGTGATGTGGTAGGATTCAATGGTCAAGATTATGATGCACAGAGATCGACGGTGGAGGATGAAGAAGTTAGAGAGAATCATGGAGATGGTTCCCTTTAAAAGAGCACTTTGCCAAGTGCTGAAGAGAACCAAATGGAAGGAGAAGCCATGTGTCTCCAATCTTGTTAGGAGTTTGTTGATGAAAATTCCCATTTATAAATTATAAATATTTAAATTCATGTGACACATGGTTAGGTGGATGATGAGGTTGAAGGAGGTTAGAGAGTTATGTAGAAATGTGATAAAATTGAATTAAAAATTGAATTTTAAATGAGAGGGAATTAATCAAATAAAACAAATTAGTTAGATTTGTTTATTTAATTAAATCAAGAAGGAACTATATAAATAAAAATTTTAATTTATTTATAAGTAGACAAAATAAGATTTATTAATGAAATATTTAGTATTTAATTAATCGATTATCTTGACCGATTTTAGGTGTATACATTTTTTCCCTCTTTGAAGTGATGTGTTTACACATTGCTTCAAAGAAAAATTTGCTAGTGATGCTGAATTTTTTTTTTCGATATGCTCTAGACGTTGATTTTTAGGCGATTTCGAATATATACCCCCTCGGGAGATAATCAATGAATTTTTGAATTTTTTGAAATTTTTGTAATTTTTGATGATTTTGAAATTTTCATCACATTTCAACATTTTATCTCCCAAAAATAATAATGAGATCTGCCCTGATTGATTAGTTGATGAATTAAGCTCCTTTGAAAAATAAAATAAATCACTCCCAAAAATCCCACTTAATTACCCACTTAAAAGGTAGGTCATTTGTGCATTTTGATTGTGAAAATTTGAGAGATTGAACAACTTTGAGCATTTGGATAAAAATGGTGATTTCCATTCAGACACATCAATTTGAGTGTGTGCGATGACATAACCGCCTAACAGCATATGGACCCCTGGTACGAATTTGTAAATTCTTGTGAATTTTGAAATGATTTTCCCGCCTTTTTTAAAATTTGAATTTTGTGTTTACGCATTGTAGTGCATCCGTGGCCTGATGTAGCGCATAGGTTTAGAGTTTTAGCACATAGCTTGCATGATCTAGTGCATTAGGTTAATTAAGTAGCACATCAGATGAATTAGCGCATACATGAGTTTTTATAGTGCATGCATTAAAAGTTTTGACACATCCATTAATTACATGTGTGGACTGTTCTAGTGCATAATTTTTTTTTTTCTACTGCATCTATATTTTGGCGCATAGAACCACTATTCTAGAGCATCCATGGCACAATTGAGGAACTTTGAGTTTTCTCCTTGTGTTGGATGTTTTTCGATCGCGTCAACCTTTGATTTGATATTGATTGATTATGTTGATAGATTAGATGAATATTGATCTCATGATAGGTGAGATTCAATGATTGATTGATGATGATTGACCTCATGATAGGCGAGGATCAATGATAGAATGATTGATTGACCTCACAATAGGCGAGGTGAAATGATAGATTGATTGATTCTTAGGTTGATTGATGTGTTATTGATATAAAAAATTAGTGATTTTGCGATTTGTGATGATTATAGGAGAGTGATTTAGGAGTCCTCATGTCTCGAGAGCACTTTCCACGAACCTGGGAGCTGATTCCCCATTTGAGTTAGGAAGAGCAGGATATTATTGAGAGATGTAGATTATCATCATTGATTGATATGCCCCAGATTAGGATTAACTGGGGACTTATAACAACTTTAGTAGAGAGGTGTCATAGTGACCACAACACTTTTCACCTGACCACTAGTGAGATGACTGTGATTCCAGAGGATGTATATCAAATCTTATGAATTGCAATGGTGGGGGAGATATTTGTTTATGATCAGACTGAGCAGGGAGGCACAAATTCTTTACATAGGATCTTCCATGATGATCAGATCAGCGGGTATGAGCTACCTTGGTAGGAGATGTATGAGATTTATGCCCTATTACCTTCTATACTTGTTGGTTTCATTGGTGGTTTCCTATGTCTCAACCGTAGGTCGAAGGGACTATCTTCTAGTTGAGGTCAGGCATTAGAGTATATGATTCTATAGGGGACCCGATATGCCTAGGGTTCATGCATGCTTGCACATTTATATCATGATCTTCATTAGGTAGTCTATCTTGGAGGTTTTAGTCTATACATTGGGTGACATTGTTATAGACTTGGGAATGGGAGAACATAGTGGTGACATGACCAGTGGTAGACAAGTTTAAGTTGATTGGAAGACCATATGTGTATGGATATAAAGGCCCTGTTGTCCAACATAAGCTGGGAAAATTAGAGTACTAGAGACAAGTTCTTGATGACCTTGATACTGTGAAATGGTGGCCATACCTGGACTATGAGTAGTGGGTAGAGGACTATCTAGAGATGCATTGCATGTGTATAACCAAATACTTGATTGGATAGATGCGATTTGTGATTGAGAGGTTCCTTCTAGGGAGAGTGCATCCACAGTATGGTAGATTGTAGGGAATTCCCTAGGGAGTGGCCACATATGCCCAAAGACACCATGATATACTAGAGTGGGGACCCCTCTTTTCATATGATGCAACTTACCCGAAGTATTACAGATTATAGCTACTGATGTGGGTGTATCATCCATAGATTATAGAGGCTACTTTGTTAGAGGATTACACTCAATATTTTTTTACACATCCCTTTCCTAGGATATCCAGCCTCGACGAGCCAGTGTCAGCTTTGGATGATGATGAGGAGCGGGCACCAAGACAGAGGAGAGGTAGGGGTGATGGAGATTAGGGTGGGGATGGAGGAGGAGATGATAGTGGGGGTAGAGGAGGTGGAGATGGTGGTGGTGGTGATAGAGCAACATTTGATGTGATGGATTTTATAGTACCTCATTAGAGGAGATCTCTAGTGGTCGTAATATAGTAGTGCATACAAATTGGGGTGCCCTTGCAGCAACAACAAACATAGATAAATTATTTACATGTGTAGGTTCAGACACTGCAAGGACAATTGGAATAGGTGCAGGAATTGTTAGCATAGACACAAGCACAAGTTACTACTTTAGTGATGGAGAGGGATGCCACTAGATAGTAGGGTGAGGAGGCAGTGGCCTTAGCTGATAGATTGCAGAGAGTGGTAGAGGGGACCATTGTAGGTGATATGATGAGAGAGGTTGAGTACTATAGAGTTTGCTATCATGCAGTTGTGCCTATAGAGTAGAGGGTGAGCTATGCACAATCCAGATTAGCATGCAACCACTCTCGAACCACCAGCATGGGTGTGACACAACCACAACACAGAGATCTCAGTCTGAACCCAAGTATAGGTGCACCCCATGCAGGTCCATCAAGTGGTGCTATAGGAGGCCTAACATGACTAGAGAGGTCTGGGGGGAGCACCTCATAGCTCTATTTGATCATACTTGATGTATTTTGAGACATTTGATGTATACACCGATTTGGTTGAGACATTATGATACTGCCACATTTTTGATGATGTACCTCTTGATAGTTTGATATCATTTGTATGCTTGACATTATTATTTTGAGATTATATGAGATGCAGTGGTGGTTAGTGATCTACGTGTTTGTCTATATGTGTTTATGATGGATTCCTATGATGGATGTCTTTAATTTCTATGTTCTATATGTTATGCAATGTTTATATGTTTATGTTTTCATGATTATGTATGCATGCAATGATGATATGTTAATACATATGGATAATGATATGTTAATGATTATGACATGATTATGTTATGGATGTGATGATGATATGTCAATGCTTTATGGATGATGTTTTATGATATGGGATGTGTTTCAAAAAAGTCGTTGGCCTTCACGGTTATTATTCTTCCTTCGTGGTTGCGCCTTACCTTTTATCACTCACATCCTTCGACGTTTTCCATGTGGCCTCCTAATGGAGATTTTTGTTGTTCCATATCGCTTCACCTTTGCCAATTTCTATGTGATTGACACGTGGCTTTCTCTGGCCACCTTCCAAGCTGGGCCCACCATGCAGTTACTATCGCTCAGCATCGTCCACATGGCTTCCTCTTGGAGCTTTTCATTGGGCATCCCTTTTTCTTTTTCCCAGGATCCATCTGCTCAATTTGTGGCATTTTCTTGTGCTTCAATTTTCTGGGAGTTGCTGTCATGCTGTTTGTTCTCGCTTGTTGTTGCATTTTATTTTTTGTTGTCACGTGTTCGTTTCTTCTATTGCATGGCCTTATTTTCATTGAGATGGTTTTGTTGGCACATTGTTGAGCATCCCTTTTGTTCGGTGCCGACTCAAGAAGATCTGGGGCATCGATGTTTGATCGAGGTGTCTTTCTCTATGGTTGTCAAGTAGTGGGCTAGCCTATATAGGCTACCTTGCTCCTCTTTTATTAGGTTGTTGATTAAATAGATAGAAAAGATTTTCGAGCACTAGGAATAGCCTCTGTAATATTATATTGAACTTGAAGTTCGCAGATTGTGCCAGTCAATTCGGCCTTTCAGCTTTTTCATGCATTCGATAAGACTGTTAAACTATGGTGTTAATTTCCTACAATATATGAATGCCTGTTCTTTAGCTTTTGTAATATTCTATAGCTTAATAGATACATATCATGTTTTTGACTCCTCTATGTTGGCCGAAGTAATACTTGATTATGTTATGCAATTAGGAGGTGTTCTTATGTTTTTAAGTTCTTTTGAGAAAATTTATCTAAATAAACAACATTCGGTGGTTCGAGCCTTTGCATCTCGCACTGTTCTTAGGTAATATCGTTTATGGTTTGGTGCATCGCCTTTAGCTTAGATTTAATATTCTCAGTTATCTTCCTAACCTTGTACCTCCCCCACTAAAACAAAGAGCGGGCTTCGGTAAAACCTGAAGGTCACTTAGATGTGAGCAGAATGTCCCCCAACAGCTAAGTTTCCCATAGGACTGCTGTCCTTTGCAAAATATTGCATCAACAGTTCTTTTTCTAGCACACCCAATGGGATGCAAACTAGCACATTCAATTGATTATATAAGTGTGTATGAGCCATCAGCCTATAACTAGGTCACAAACTACAAGGTTCCCTAGCCTACTCGTACCACCTTTAGTTTTTGTTCACTCAAGAGGTCGGCAGGGTAGTCCTTCACCTCCTTCGTCCCCTCCTTTTCCTACACCTATGGCCGCTAAAAATTATGTAGCCTAGGACACTAGTAGTCCTTTAGTAGCACCTGTGCCTCCTACAGTATTAGATCCAATCCCGAATTTCGCTCTAAAATTTATTCCTAAGTATTCCAGGGATGAGTTGAAGACATCGATGGAACACTTGCAAGATGTGGCAAACGTATGTCTAGTACATGGTGTATCAAATGAAAATGTAGCTCTCAGATTTCTTGTCACCTCCTTCTGAGGAAAGGCACTGAACTTGTATAGAAATCTTGAGGCTAATACAATTGCAACTTGGGACCAGCTTGAAACCTCATTTTACGAGCGTTTTTCAAATGCTAGCGATAGGTCTTCGCTATATCATCAACTGGCCAACATAAAGCGAGCTCCTCAGGAGGCTCTGCCCGATTTCAACGCATGGTTTCATTCAACTTGGTAGAGAGTGCCTATTGGTAGTCGACCACCTCCAAATTTAGCATTCATGTTCTATTTGAAGTCCATTAATCTTGATATTTCCATGATGCTATAGGCTAAAGGCAGAAGTACTCTACCCGATGCACATGCTCTTGCTGTTACTGTAGAAAACAACCTTATTGTTGCGGGAAAGTTGGCACCGAGACCCATCATGCCATTGTTCCCTGAGTTTAACGTTGCGGAAGCTGAAGCTCCTTTGACCAACGCACCTGCAAATCCTCCCCAATCTATGTACGTGTATCCAAGAACAACTCCGAGCACAGCTTCGACTGTAGCTCGTGTGCCTAATTCGTTGATGACCAAGATGAACAATATGAGAGAATAGATGTGGGCCATGACTAATGAATTGACTACCATGAAGTGGCAATAATACAACTATTAGAAGCCGGCCTAACAAAACTATAAAGGTGAAAAAGCTCTGTACTAGCCAAATCAGTGGCAAGATAAGTCACGCGAGAATACTCAGGCTCAGCCGAATAACCAAGTTGTTCTACTAAACCTTCTGATGCAAACCGTCCATCCTAGTTCGAGTAAGGAGCTAGTGGCAGGACAAAATAACCTAGCCGAAGACACTAATTCATGGTGTTTTCCTTGTAATGATGCACACATTCCCCGAAATTGTCCGCGGGGAAATTCGCAATAGAAGATTGTGGAACAACGTAGCCAAGGCGACACACCTAATCCCGATAACCAATCATACACCTCTCAGTAGATGGATAATGCAGTCCTCGCTACTCAAATGCAAGGGATGTCCATTCAACAAGAGTTAGATATAGTTCTATACCAAGCGCTCTTTTCATGGATGGAAGGAGAAGAGTCTACATTTCTGAATGACTTTCCTGTGACTCAAGTGCCTTGAGTACAGTTTGACTACAACACGCATTCTAAGCAGAGACTCACCATTGAATTCACATCTCTGCCAACTAATGCTCCATCTCAACCGGTGCCCAATCTATTGGTAGGCCTATCGTCAATCCCACAACAAACTAACATGGCTCCTCCCAGCTCTCTGAATCTTCCTCCTCTGAAGGTAAGGGCTCCTATGACCGTCTTGACTGTTGTCAAACAACCAGACACACTAGCTATGAGGCTTACACCAACTGCAAAACCTAAGGAGCAAGAAACTGTGGCTCATTAGTCGTGAGTGCTATTCAATGTGGTGGAACAACAGAAGAAGTCCTCTGCCAATGCTTCTTTGTGGGATGTCCTGGCTATTTCAGAGCAGAAGGTTCTATTATAGGAAGCATTATCGGGAGAGGAAGATGCGAAGGTGCCTAGTCATCCCAATGAAGAAAAAATATCCAAGCCGGATCTGGATAAAGTGCTAACAAATCAACCGAAAGAAAAGCTTGAAGCTGGAAAAGAGAGTAAGCCTAAACCTAATCCTTTCTTTCTAACACTTATCATTGGTGATAGGCTATTACATAATTGTATGATCGACTCTGGTGCTAGAACCACTGTCATGCCTAAGCAAGTAGCTGATGCTTTGGGTTTAAAATATGAGCTTCTTAGCAAGAGAGTCATGCAGCTAGATGGAAACAAAGTTGATACTGTCGGGGTGATCAAGGGATTTCCCATGATATTGTTTGCATGCCCCAGTATCACTGTATATCAGGATACCGTACTCATTGATATTCCTCCTCTATTTGGGATTTGTTTGTCTTGAGAGTTCACAAAAAATGTCAGAGGATATCTAGCACTAGACTGGTCACACCTGATCTTGAGGACCAAACATGGAGCCAAGATGAAATTATTGTCAGAAACTTTGCATTTCGAACATGTTGTTGATGAGGCCTTGCTCAACTTTGAAGTAGCACATACTTCAATTACCTAGGAGGAAAGGTTCAATGTATAATTTCTGGAAGAAGAAGAGGCTACTAGCTCTCAGACAGAGAGTGAAGAAGCTTTGTTGAATGAGTTTATAGATATAGATCCTTTTGGGAATTATCATGCAACTGGGCTTGGGACTTATGTCATACATGAGGAAGGGTAGTCTATGCCCAAAGTTACTAAAGAGGCCAAAGGCGAAACACCCTCAGAGTTATGGACTTTGCATTTTGATGGAGAAAAATGCAGAGCCGGAGTTGGAGCAGGAATATGTTTGACATCTCCATCTGAAGGAAAGACCTTGAGGTCTTATTGCTTCTAGTTCACATGCTCAAACAACGAAGCAAAGTATGAAGGTCTTGTCCATGGTTTGAGCCTTGCAGAACAAATGGGCATGAAACAAATAAGCGTGTTCAGAGATTCAAATTTGGTGGTTAACCATATCTGAGGGATTTCTGCTGCAAAGAATGTTCGTATGCGATCCTACTGGCATAGAGTCTGGGATCTTATTGAAAACTTTGAGACATTTAACATTCAGGCTATATAGAGGGAGAAGAACTCTGAAGCCGACCGGATGGTGACTATCAGGGCTCAGTTTGAGCCAGCCTCCGAGTTATTGAAAAATAAGCATGCGGTGAGAGTAATTGTAAGAATTGTTGTTCCAAACAAAAATCAAGACTGGCAAGTGTTCGATAGTGATGCTCATATTGCATCATTTCTCCAGTCATCTAGGGAATTCACTAATCAACTGCAACCAAAGATCGCCAAAGCCTATGGGGATCAAGTTATCTAGTTGAAATCCAACAAGCTTCCGAGAGGCTTGGTCACTTTGGAAAGCCTTTTTGATTCCAATGATGCGAGAAGAGACAAAAGGAAGCTTGTAGCTGACAAGGGTGACTACACCGATTTGCATATTAGAGAAGAAAGAAAGCTCAAAGTCAGCAAGGAAGTATCTTAGAAGAATAAAGATAGACTAAGGCACTTCTGTGAGGAATATCTGAGTGTAGTAGCTTGGTCATATGATGATCTTAAGGGGCATGACCCCGAGATTATTCAACATACAATTGAGCTATTGGAAGGGGAAAATCTAGTTCATCAAAGACAGAGGCTAGTGAAACCAAAGATTGAATCTCTCATGTCACAAGAATTGAATAAATTTATTGCATCTCAAATAGTCTTTCCAATCAAACATAGCACCTGGGTGTCAAACCTGGTGCCAATCCAGAAGAAGAATGGAGACATACGACTGTGTGTAGACTTTTGGGACTTGCATAGAGTGTCCCTAAAGGATCATTACCCCCTACCTTCAATGGAGGTAATTCTAAAAACCGTAGCTGGTTCTGAAATATTTTCAATGTTGGATGGATTTTCGGGCTACAACCAGATTCGGGTAAAAGAAGAAGACCAACACAAAACAATGTTCACCACAAAGTGAGGAACATATGCATATGCCAAGATGCCCTTTGGACTCTCAAATGTTGGAGCAACCTTTCAGAGAGCCATGGATATTTCCTTTAAGGATTTAATACATAAGATTATACTTATCTATCTAGATGACTTGACATTATTTTCCAAATTCGTCGATGATCATTTCAATCATTTAAAGCTTGTCTTCCAGAAGTGCCAGGAATTTGGGATTTCTCTGAACTCGAAGAAATGTGTGTTCGGAGTTCCCTAGGGGAAGCTATTAGGATATATTGTCTCAAAGGAGGGCATTGCCATTGATCCCGAAAGAGTTGATGCTATTCGGAAGCTTCCGTTACCCATAAACAAGAAGGGAGTGCAATCATTTCTAGGTAAGGTCAACTTCATCAGTTGTTTCATTGCAGATTTTGTAGGGATCATTCAGCCGATTACCTTGATGCTAAAAAAGGATCAGATTTTTAAGTGGATGGTAGAGGCCAGACAAGCTTTTGAGCTTATTAAAGAGGTTATTTCTTCTACTCGTGTATTAGTCAACCCCAACCTATCAAAAGATTTTATCATGTATGTTTTTGGTGGTGGAAATAATATTGCCACTGTGCTTATGTAGAAGGATGATGAGAATAAAAAGGAGTCTCCTGTGGCTTTCTACTCACGCACCTTAAAGGAGTATGAGGTAAAATACAATTTTGTAGAAAAGAAGGCCTTTGCTATTGTTAAAGTGCTTAAGAAGTTTCAGCACTTGATATCATACAGTAAGGTGATTGTTTCTGTACCGCATCCTAGTGTGCAGGAATATATCATGGAAGGAGAAATCACAGAGAAAAGAGCTAACTGGATTACCAAGATCCTAGAGTATGATATTGAGATCAGGCATGTCAAAACTGTTAAGGGAAAAGGACTGTGTGAGTACCTCGCTGAAAACAATGAACCAGTAACAGAGCTTGAAGCCTCAAAACCTGTGTTACTGAATGAAGAAAGCTCTGAGGGTGATTGGTTGGAGGATAGAATGAATTTCATGCAAACTGGAAGGTATCCGACCAATCTCCCTTTCTTTAAGAGGTGGTTCTATCATTTGCAAAATAGCAGTTATGTTCTCTTAGAAGGAATACTTTTCAAAAGAAATTTCAATGGTGTCCTGCTAAGGTGTGTGAATGAGGAACAGGCCAAAAGAATATTAGATCAATATCATAGTGGCCCAGCTGGAGGACACTTTTCTGTAAGGACTACAAAAATCAAAATTATATTTGCTGGTTATTTTTGGCCAACACTATTTAATGATTCATTTTAATTAGTAAAGTCCTGCAATGAGTGCCAATTCTATGTCGGAAAGAGAAAGAATGTTGCTATGCCATTAAGACCTATAGTAGTAGAATAACCCTTTGCTCAATGGGGTATAGACTTCACTGGAATGATTAAACCTTTCTCTTTAGCTGGACACAAGTGGATTTTGATAGCAACTGACTATTTCACCAGATGGGCATAGGCAGTGCCATTGAAGAATGCAACGGAACTAGAGATTCTTAACTTCTTGGAGGAGTTGGTAGCCAGATTTGGCCCACCGAAGACAATTATTTCCAACAATGACAAAGCTTTCCTCAGCTCTAAGATGAGTCAATTTGCATTGAAATATGGGGTTATCCTGAAAACCTCTTCTAACTATTTTCCCCAGGGGAATGGCCTCGTGGAGTCTACAAATAAAAACCTCATCAGGTTAATCAAAAAGATAGGCTCAAAACACATGAGGGAGTGGCATAGGAACCTCTAAACAATGTTATGGTTAGACCATATCACACACAAGCAGATATTAAAGACATATCCTTATGATATGGTGTATGGGAAGGAGGCATTGTTGCCTATTGCCATGGAAATTGCGGCTCTCCAATTGCTGAAATATGTGGAAATCGAGTAGAACGGAGCTATGGAGGTGCATTTTTTTGAGTTTTTGGAGGTACAAGAGAAAAGAGAGCATGCTCTTGAAGCCATGAATAGCCACCAGCAAGTGGTGAAGAATTGTTTTGATAAAAAGACACCCGACCAAGAGCTGAAATGTGGGCACTTGGTGCTCAAGTTCAACGAGTGCGGCGTGAAGCCTGACCAACATGGAAAGTTCGATAGTCTATGGGAAGGGCCTTTTAAGATTTTCCAGTGCAAATAGTTTAACTCTTTCGAGTTAGAAGATATGGAATGTAATGCCTTGGGTATTCCAGTTAATGGGATACACCTTAAAAATAATAATTAGTCTTGCTGATATAGTGAGTTTGTAAATTGTAAATATGTAATTACTTTTCTTGCTTTAAGTTTTGGGTTTTCTCAGTGCTTTTAAAAAAAAATAGAATTGCAAGAAATTGAAATACATTGTAAATGAGCCAAGAGATGAAAAAAATAAGTATTATATTATGTCTAGGACATTTACATTACTTACAATAGATGCTAGTGGCCTTGTATCAATATATACGTATATCCGCTAAGGAGTAGAGGTTGGAAAAGGGGAAAAAGAAAAATTGGGGACTATCTTTCTTCTCAAAATTCTCAAGCATTAGATGGACCAATAATGGTAGCAACCAGTGGCACAAGATGAGGGAACACCATTCTTTTGAATTCCTCATACCACTAGAGGTTTCAGAATGGTTCAATGTAATGTATCTGCATGAGGAAAAAGTAGTCGGCGCGGACCTTTGCGCGATGCTCCTCGTGGGTCTCCAACTCAAATTTGAATAGGAAGGGCCTGGTTGGCATGGGTCCTCCATGCAATAGAAGCTGATGCAAGTTGCAAATAGAAGGGACCCCATGATCAAAGATGGCGGTCTGTACCACTTGCTCTAGTCCTTCGAGGTATCATCGAGGGAACACTCGCTTGGTCAGCTTCAGGATTTTGCGCTTGGAAATGCTAATATCTAGAAGCGAGGCGATGAAATGGGAAAAAATGCTAGTGTTCACCCTATACTAATCCTTGTATTCCATGTAGTCTTGGCCGAGAACACATTTGATCGCTTTCACGCATAACAGGTTCTTGATGCCTGTCATGCGTTTAAGATGCCTGCACCTAATTTTTCCTAAGAATGTTCCCTGGGTTTTCTGGCAAACCAACCTAATTGGCATCTCCATTATTGCTTGCTACTCTAACCTAAGAAATTGCTAAGCTAACTAGGGCCTACTGAAGAAGAATGCTTAAGCTAATTGTGATTAACAAAGCTGCTAGGGGGGCTATTTATAGATTGAAGTAGGGGTTCACCTGACTAGGCAAGCTATAATTATATCAGAAGCAAATAGGGCTATCAGGCTTTGATAATCAGTGTCATAGAATGTGAGTTGACCTGAATGATTAGGTACAACTACAACTTGCTTCACCCAAATTTCCGAATTAAAGAGATTGAGCTATGTGTCTGCATAAGGAGCTATCATTCTGATAAAATCAAGGCAAATCTTTTGGTAAAGCTATTGGGCACTGTGCCCAAGTGTAATTAGGAGATCAATAAATACAAGATAATCTATAAAGGATATGGTAGGGCTATCATGGTATGTTGTCCAAGAAAAAGCAGGTGCCACCTCACGCAAATTTCATGTCTCTAAAAATTTTAGAGTATTTTGGTATAAATTTGTTGATCAACTCCTCAAATGTCTTGATGGGTGGAGTGATTTTAGAGAGCCATTTCATGGATTTCCCACCCAAACTTCGTGGAAACAATCTCATCAAGTATGTGTCCTCATGTGCAAATTCAAGGCTCATGTTTCTAAATTCCCTCACATGGTCAATAGGATCTATTTTCTCATTATATCTATCGAATTTTGGAATTTCACAATGCTTGGGAAATGGGATCATGTTAAGATTTCTATCAAATGGGTACAGACAAATATCCTCCAGAGCATACTTCTTAGTTGTACCCCCTTGTATTTTCTTGATTTTCCCTTGTAGTGCTCTTATTTGTTGTGTAAGAGTACTAAGATCGTTTAAGGGAGTTTCAATCTTTTCAGGATCTCCTTTAATTTTCTCTGTATCATAATCAGAGGGCAATTTAGCACCTTGGTTTGCCAATAAAAGAAAATATATTTCCTTATTTCTCTCTTAGATCTTTTCCATAGCTAAGTGAAATTGTGGATCTTGTTCAGCGTATTTAAGCATTTCATTGGTTATTTCATCATTTGAACTATTCACATGAAGCCTATGAAAAGGATTTTTGTCTCTATCACTCATTTTGTAAAGTGGGTTCTCTCTTTCATCTTCTTCTTTGTGTTTTCAGTACCTTGTGACAACAGGCATATGCTTGTATCAAATTTTTACCAAACTTAGATCATAAATGGGAGTGCAATTTGTTGGATAATGGATGCCTTAGCCAAATAGGATGACAGGTCCTATTGATATGACTAAGGAATTTCTACTTTTCAGATTTGTTTCCCTGGATGAAGGATGATAGATCATGTTATGGAATTCAAATTGAAACTCAGAAATTGATTTGAAATGGATGCACTTTAAAATGTTTTGATCCTAGTTTGAAAAATGAGGATTTTGCAAAAAAACCTAATGTTTATAAGGCTTCCTCTATTGTATCAACTGATTTGGATGGTTGGAGTATTGTATTGTTGGTTTGGAATGTAAGAATGACGAATGGGTTGACTATAATTATGCCTTTGTGAAAGAGCTCTTCGTTGGAAATAAGCTTGTGAATATAAGGGCTCTAAAGAAAAATCATTGGTAAATTCCCTAGCAAAGTCATGATATCTATGGATGAAAGTTCGATGTTCAAGCAAGACTTTCCTACTTTGGTATAAAAAGCATCTCCTTTTCAAAAAATTCTTGTAACTAAGTTGCTTTTTCGGTTTCTTGATTCTTTTCCTAAGGGATTTCTTGACAAATTTCATAGATTTCTAGTCCCTAAGCATAGAAAAGATCAGTAAAAAAAGGTTACTCGAGGAATTGTTGTTGGCAGGTTGTGTCAAAAGGTTGTTGTGGTCAAAAATATAAATGCGCTACTCTATGCTAGGGATGCGCTAGATTATTCAATAAATGCGGTAAAATATTAGATCAATGTGCTACTCTATGTCATGTGTGTGCTAGACTGTTGCATAGATACACCAAACTGTTCAATGAATGCACTAAAAGATTAGGTCAAAGCGCTACTCTGTGTCATGTATGCGCTATACTATTGCATAGATGCGCTAGAACAGTCATTCAATGCGCTAAAAGATCAGGTCAATGCGCTGAAAAATGTGTAGACATATTTTTGATAGTTTATTGAGTTGGTTTATCGAATTTTTTTGGATGATCTTATCAAAGTTACTATTTGGAAAACACAGCATGCAATAGGAAGACAATTGTTTTTAAGTACTAGAATCTAAACAATAAGTTTATGTTCTTTGAAATTGCCACGGGTATTTGAACAAAATAAACACTTCAAATAGACTCACTCTTAATGGTCAAAAAGGTCATTATAATCATCACATCCCACATCTTAAAATTGTGTCGACTCACACAGCCATGTCACCCCCTAAAGGGTGCCTGTGTTTTTGTCTTTTCCAAGCATGTACTCAAAGTTAGATTTCTTGATCCCTTGAGCAAACGGTTCTTGGAAATTATATGGTGAGTATCTTGGGGGCGGATTCTTCCCTCCCCTTGCACTGTGAGTATTATAATGTTTGGTTATTGACTCGGTTAGCTTCTACACTAAGGTTCGTAATAAGGGTTTATGTTCAGTGTGGAAAATGATAAACTCCCTCAAGAGACCTACCAACCTTTAGAACAAAGGCTTTGGGGATGGTTATCTTGCACACTACCGTTGATTGTGATTTTTGATCGACAACCACATTTGTTTATAGTGGATTGGAATCCTTGGCTTTAGACGTTCCCACTAAGGTCGTTCCTCTTGCGTGAGTACTTTTTCCCACAAGAGCAGGTCTGCTAAAGCTTTTTAACAAAGCATAAAGTGCATGGAATTAAAAGATGAGTTTAACATTATGATCACCTAGTTAAGGGGAGAGCATAGGCCTATCACCCAACAAACACAACAAACAATGATGTCCAATTTTAATCCCAAATAATGATTTTCTAAGCTAGGTGAAGATTTTGCTTCACTAAATACATGGGATTCATTTTATCCAAGATAAGTCAATTGTTTGGCAATTACCCTAGGATTGGTTCATTTTAATCTAGATGGCTACCCTAGGATTGCTTCATTTTAACCTTATGCAAAAATATTAACCTTTGTCCATGGGCACATCGGAATCAGAATTAAAAATTACAGTTTCATGATTGCGCTATAAAAAAGCAGGTATGTGCTAAAAGAACACATAAATGCGCTATAACAGATCATGTATACACCGAAGCAGGCCTTGTATACACTAAACTGTAACACGTATGCACTAAAACGAGTCTTGTATGCTCTAAACCGCGAGTCTTGTTTGTAACCTGCCAAAAAACTTGCAATAAAAAGATAAAAAGCAAGGCAAGGGCCCCATGGTGGGTGCCAAAAATGTGTGTGAAAATATGTGCAAACAACAAATAAGTTAAACAACACACTAATGAAACATTATATCAAAGAATCTAATTTAAAGTTGAACAAACTTCAAACCCAGCAGATTCTTCAAAATCGTCTCATTGTCCTCTATCTCCAAGGATTCGTTTTAAGCTGCTTGCTCTCAGATTGTATAAGCAGAAGCTCAATAAAATGACAACCTAGAGAATGAGATGATATGAAAAATGAATTCTTATACTAAATGATGCTAAGATAATGAAACTAAGAATAGATTATGCAAGTTATTCTACCATGATTATTTATGCTAAGATGATGAAAGCTAAGATGCTACGCTATGATTATGAAATTTAGGATATTAAGATGCTAAATGTTTGATTATTCAACTATAATTCTCACGCTATGCAACCAAGATTTTTAAAAACACAAAGAGGTCTCATTTATAGATTTTCAAAGGCAAAGGGTGAGTTGGCAAAGATCAACGCTTGATATTGAGTCTGGTAAGATGAACGATGGAAGATCGAGAGGTTGGAGAGAAAGATGGAGGCTAGAGAGAAAGAAGGAAGATGTTTCCTCCTACAAAACCTTTTCCATTCAAAAATGAAGGAAGATGGCCATTTGTCATCTTTTAGTTATGAGAGTTAGTTGGTAGTTGAGGATAATTCAACAATTAAATAATAAAATTATTTAATTTCATGTGACATGTGAATTTGGAAGCTTCTAATTAAATATTTAAAATATTTAATTATATGTGAAATGAGAATTTACATAAATGATGATGGTTTATGGATTTAGAAGAACATTTACTTTATTTGAATTAAAAATTCAAATTTAAAGCAATAGGATAATTAATTTAAATAAACTATAAAATTTATTTAATTAATTAAGAGGAAAATAGAAACATGATAATAAATAAATAAACTTATTTATTTAATTAAAATAGAAGGATTAGAAAATGAACAATATAAATATATGTAGATGGAATTAGAAGATTAATTAAGTAACATATTTAATTAGTTACCAGACTTAATATGATGTGCCCATTTTTAGGTGTATACAATTAGCATATCACCCAAACATATGAACATATGAGAATACATACACGCTTCCAACAATCATGAGCCTTTTTCCCAAAACCTTAAACCATAATGATTACTAGAGAGAATATGCAGACCAAAATACCGGATGAGATAAGCTTGATCTGCACACCAATACAAGGTATTGGAGCAACATGGTGACATCAATGAAAATATAGGACATAATTCCAATAGAATCCTTGTTGTATCAAATACTTATCCAGCCTTGCATATTAAGCTCTAGGAGCTTGTTTCAATCTGTCGATGTCTTCTTCAATTTATAGACCATATTATATTTATCTAATAACTAAAATCCTTTTGGTTGTTCCATGTATAATTCTTCCAATTCTCCATTCAATAAATAAAACTTCATATCCATCTGATAAAATTTGAAATCCTTATGTGTTGCAAAAGCTAAAAACATTATGATTACTTCCATTCTAGCCACCAAGGCAAATATCTCCTCAAATTATATTACTTCAACTTGTGAGTATCCCTTACACACAAGCCTTGCCTTGCTTCTTACCACTTGTCCATTCTCATTCAGTTTGATTATGAACACCCACTTAGATCCAATTATGTTTTTGTTCGTTGGTCTTGGGACAAGTTCCCAAGTCTAATTTTTCTCAATTTGTAGTAGTTCTTCCTCCTTATATTGCATCTAATACTCATCCTTTCATGCCTCAATCATTTTTTTTGGTTCAACTTTAGAAATTAGACACAGATTTACCTCTTCTTCAACAACTTTCCTTCTTGTCAACACACCTTTTCTTTTGTCTCCAATGATCTATTCTTAAGGATGATTTCTCTACACATACTTAGGGTTTCTAGGGGTCTTTTCTAGAGCTTCTTCCTCTTCATAATATACTTCTTATTCCTTATCTTTTTCTTCTTCTTCTCTACAATTAGGTTCATCTTATTCATATCCATCTATCACCACTAGATTCTATAAATCTTCAACTTTGACACTTGCACTCTCAACAATCTTTCTTAGCCTTTTGTTGTAGCATTTGAAAGATTTTATTTTAGAAGAATATCTAAGGAATATACCTTCATCAAACCTTGCATCAAACTTTCCTAAGTTTTCATCATCTCTCTTGATATAGAATTTGCTTCCAAACACTCTAAAGTACTTGATAGTAGGGATCCTTCCATACCACAAATCATAGGGAATCTTTGTACTATTTTCTTTCGCTTGAGCTATTTTAAGTATGTAAACAAAAATATGAGTTGCTTCTCTCCAATAGATTTTTGGTAGGTTATCTTCTTTCATCATGGTCCTTGCAACTTCTTGAACAATCCTATTTTCCTTTCAACCACTCTATTTTGTTGAGGAGTCCTAGGGGTAGACAAGTGCCTCTTTATTCCATGATTCTCACAAAACATGTTAAATTCATTGGAGGTGAATTCTCCACCCCTATCATATCTTAAGCATTTGATCTTCATAACCATCTCATTCTCAACCATAACTTTAAATGCTTTGAATCTATATAGGGCTTCAAAAATTTCTCTAAGAACAGTATCCCATGTCACTCTAGAATAATCAACAATCAAGAGAATGAAATACCTTCCACCTTCTTGTAAGACCACAAAGTTTTGTATGCACCAATTCCAACAATCTAGTAGAATATTGTTCCTTACCCTTGAAACTTCTTGTTTTCTTTCCAATTCAACACTCCTTCCAGAAAGCATTGATAGGCTTTGTAATCCTTGGAAATCTCTTACTGTTTGAACTGAACTAATTCTAACCAAGTTATCAAAATTGATGTGACATCTCCTCCTATGCCATAACTATCTCTCATTAATCTTAGTTATAAAACAATGACCATCAACACCCTTGAGCTGATAAACATTTCCATCTATCCTTTTTCCAGCAACAATCATAGTTTCAGGCCCTTTTCTAATCTCACATCCATCATCCTGAAACATAAGATTATATCCTTTTCTACACATTTGTACAACACACAAAAGGTTATGCCTTAATTCCTTGACATAGTAAACATCATCAGTATTATGTTTTCCATCTAAATTGAAAGAACTTATTCCACAAATCTTAGCACCTGAATCATCTCCAAATATAACAAGTCCTCTATCATCTTTTTCAAGTTTAAAAAACTTACTCTTGTCTCCAAACATATGATTTGATAGGTATCTGGACATAATAACCCTAGACAGAATAACTTGGTCATAATAACCCAAGGACAAAATAACTCAAGGTCATAACAACCCATGGATAGAATTGCCCGTGGTCAAAATAACCCATGGACATAATAACCCGTGGTCATTTGGGCACATGAAGAGATAGCAATGCAAATTGGAGAAAAACTTTGGCATAAGAATTGGAAAAATATATAAATTCTAATGTAATTTATAAATTTTGTTTTCCTTTCTCTATATTCTTACGGGGATATTTTGTCCATGGGTTATTCTGACCATGGGTTATTTTGGCTTGGGTTATTATGACCCTGAGTTATTTTGTCCTTAGGTTATTGTGACCGGGTTATTTTGTCCAAGGGTATTTTGGTCAGGTTATTATGTCCTACAACCGATTTGAGAAGACATCGTCAATGATCCAATAGTTCTTATCCTATCTAACATGAAAAGCAAATACTAAAGTACCTTCAGACTTATCCTTTCTCCCTATAGGGAATTCCTTCACACATATTTTAGAGTTATAAAAATAGATCAAGATGAGGTAGACTAGGTGTGCATTTATCAAACATCCAACTATACATTTGAAGACTATAGTTGATTAGAAAGTGCTCATTGCAACCACTGTCATATGGATTATTTGTGTTTGTGCATTTATCAAACATCCAACGATACATTCAAAGACTATAGTTGATTAGAATGTATATATTCTTGGAGGTGTGTATGATCTTCCATAGTGGGATGGGGTATTCAATATCCAAATCTTAATCAAGCAAGAAAAAACATAAACCTACCTAAAACCATGGATCAAGATGAGCCTAACATATCCTCCATCTTCCATCTCATACCTCGACATCGTTTTGAATTTCTCCAACTCATATCATTGAAACTTATACCCAACTCATGTCACCCTCCATGTCATCCTTTTCCTCCTTTGAAAAGGGAAACCAAATTGTCTTTCATGTTCAACCAACACCTATCCATCCTATTTCACCAAAAGTCACCCTGAAAGGAATACAATACCCGATGCAAAATCCTATTTCATAAAATGGTAGTCCTAGTCTTCTAGTTCCACCCACTTTCACCTCATCCATCCCATGTTTTTCCACTTTCATAGCACCTATAGAAAGTCAACCATGTTACTCACTTGACCTCATTGATCCAAAGCATGACATCATAGATCCCCCTTTATGTGAAGATCAAAGTACTCCCTCTCATTATCCTAGTCCATTTCATCATTCCATTCCATTTCATGATGCCATACCATGTCATGGTCCAAGTCTCTCAACTCCATACCATAATCGTAGTCCATAAATTCATTCAATAAAGCTTTATGTCCATTCAAAAATGTCAAGACCACCTATAGAAAGTCAACCATGTCACTCAATTGACCTTTTTGATCCAAAGCATGACATCATATATCCCCCTTTATTTTAAGATCAAAGTACTCCCTCTCATGATCCCAGTCCACCTCATCATTCCATTCCATTTCATGACGCCATACCATGTCATGGTCCAAGTCTCTCAACTCCATACCATAATCATAGTCCATAAATTCATTCAATAAAGTCGAGACCCAAAAAGTATAAGCATTTCCCTCACATCACATGATAATCCTAAACTTTCACAAGATCCCATTCATGAACCACAAACATATAAGCTTATTTCATCCACCTTTATAAAAGCTTATTTTCTCCTACAATAGTACACACCTTCATGAATTTCATTTACTTGAACACCCTAATATTAAAACACATCTAAATTCCTATGGCCTTGGCTACGTACCTCCTTCTCAATACATTGGTAGTTCTTTCAAACACAAAAGGCCTCCCTTTAGATCAATGCGTCCACCTCCTCCATCATCTTTTCCATCTATTGTTGGACCCTATCCATCAACCCTTCCATCCATCTTGGGCCCATATGTTCCTAATGCATATCCTTACGTGCCCTTTCAAGAACAACAAAGGCACATACCCTTGAATTCCTTCCAACACCTTCCACTTCAAAATCCTCTTTTTGCATAAAATCCCTCTATGGCCTATCCAAGTAATTGGGATACCAAACAAGAAATGCATAAATCAAAGAATCCACAAAAACCTAAATATCATCATGTCTCACTAAAAAGACATGTCAAAATAAAGAAAAATATGCTCCAAAATCAAAAGAAAAACATTTCCAAGAAAATGGAAGCTGCCAATTAAGAAAAAATGAAAAGGATGTAAAGAAAAATCAAAAGTGAAAACAATGTGGGTTCCAAAGAAAGCAAAAGAATCCATGCATTCAAATAAAAAATCAAAATTGGTATCCCAACTTGCTAATCTAAAAGAATCCATTATTCCACCATCATCCATTCCTCCATCTAAGAATATTTCATCTCATAAGCCAATCATAAGTCTTTCATCATCCTCCAAATCCGTTTTGGGTCCTTATATGCCCAAGTTTATTATCCCAACCTACTCTCAATCCTTCAAATTTCACCACCCTTCAAGGTGTGTTCCAATGTTTTTCTTGCCCACATTTCCTCATAACAACTCCATTATATACTTCCATCCAACCTTCATCCCTCATTTCATACCTTTAATCCAATCCTTTGCATGAATCATTAACCCCCTTCTGCCTACCCCTATCCATTCCATTATCTTTACCAATTTTCCTACCAACATCTTTAAGTGGGAACATGTTAGCCATGGTCTATAAGAAACATTTAGTCAATGGGGTACTATCTTCCGCAAAGAGACACTTGAGTCCTCCATTGATATCCATACACCTTCATCAGCTTCCATTTCCATGGCCATTCATATCCATTCATATCCACTAGCTTTCACATCCATCCATGTACCCTTGCTTGTATATTTTGGGACAAGACTTTTCCATTCATACAATACATTATTGATTATCCTATTTTCACTTAGCCATCATATTCCTTCATTTATATTTCATTCTATCCACTTTATCCATCCACCTTCCTTTGATCTTCCATAAAGTATTAGGGCGAAATAGCAAGAATAAGTATCTAATGCATGCTTTATACCATGTGTGTCTTCCATCCTCCATATCACTTGTTGTCCATCTCATGTATCCATTTATCTTCCATATCCATGTCATGTCATTATAACTTTTCACACCTCTTAGCCTGGGAGCATGTTATTACTTTGACATGTCATCTTTAGAGTCCTCCAAAGGTCCTTTATTTATCCTTTGTATAAGAGAAAACATTTCGGGTTCCCTTGTCATTGGTTCCCTCCACCCATAGCATTCCATATCTTGATCCATCTATCTTCATCCTCCATATGGGGTGTATCCTTACATTTCCTATCATTAACCCATATCATTGATCCTTATCCATCCATATCTCCTTTGGTTTTCAGCTTGACTAAGGAATAAGATCTTGTTTATAATTATCATTTAAATTGTTATTTATCATTGTGTAGTTGTTATGAGCAACACATTTAAACAAACCATAAACTCTTTAAAATTCTAAAACATTGGGCTTTAGTGAGTCACAACCCACTATGTTTTCCATCCTTGTAACTATTTTCTGCATTGGTCCTTATCATATGCATTAGAATTTTCATTTTCCATTATCATGATCTTGCATATTTATCATTTTTATATTGCATGGATGACAACTTGTGCTTTATCTTAACTCTTGTCTCTTGTCTTCATCAATATCATTGTCTTTTTATATCTTTTATTTTTTTGTCACATTCTAAGGAAGCTTGAGAATCTCTACACCTTGTTGTGTATGAAGGAGAGTGAGGAATGGGGCATGAGTCTTTCTTGTGTGTGTATCGTGTTAGTTCATCCTATGATTATTACAAAAAGAATAACCAATAACAAAGGGGGATTTATTCCACTCTATGATGAAACAAATTATCACTTCATAGCCTTTCTATTCCATTCATTTCCATATCTAGCCTTTCATATCCTTTCCTCCCATATCGAATACATTTCATAATCCATTATATGTCTTCCTTGCATCCAATTAATATGTTGCATTCCTTACTTCTTTGCATCCACCGAGGTCATTCATATTTATAAATCTTGCATATCATTTTCTATCTACAACTCAAAAATGATCACTTCATAGCCTTTCCATTCCATTCATTTCCATATCCAGCCTTTCATGTCCTTTACTCCCATATCGATTACTTTTCATCGGCCATTTATATGTTTTTCTTGCATCAAATCAATGTGTCACATTCCTTTCTTCTTTGCATCCACCTAGGTCATTCATATTTCTAAATCTTTCATATCATTATCTATCTATAGTTCAAACATACCTTCATCTATCATATCTAAATTGACACCATACCATATCAAGGAAATATCAAGGTTGTACAATCAAACATTGAGGGCAACAATCATATTAAGATTCCATGTTCAAGGTGATTTTCTTTCATTTCATGCATGCATTATCTTCTAGCTCTTAGACACAATTAAGGTTTACAAATGGTGTTTACAAATCTCAAGTGTTAACATGTTCATACAGAAGTCTGAAATATGTCTCTTCTTGCTTGAAAAATGTTACAAAAGTGTTTTCTCAGTTGTTGTGACTAACAAATGTATGAGTTACAATGTTATTTTCTACTTGTATCAACGAAAAAATATGAAAGAGCTAAGTTAAAATTCTAGCTCAGGGTCCTATATCTAATCCCAACCATAGGAGAGCATATATGAAGTATTTTTAACTAAGAAGGCTGAAAAATAGGCCAACCTCCTTCACATGCCAAAGAAGCTTCCTTGTTTGACTTACTCTCTTTGGCTCATTGAAATGTGCTCTAGTTGGTGATGAGGTTTCTAGATTTGTGGAAGAATTTGAATTGCCCCTAGATGCTTCTACATTTCCATTAGCTCAAATTGCTCAGTGATGTCCTAGCTGCTACCAAACTACCTTGACTGTTCCATAATCTGCTCCTACATTCTTTCCAGATTCTCTTAACTGATCATTAGTTTTTCAAACTATTGGTACATGATAATGGAGCATGTTTCCTATCTTTATCTTCCATATGACATAGAGAAATCCTTCTATTTATGATCATTCTTCATTTGTTAGCTATAGGTTGCTACCCTAACCTTCATAGATCTGTTAACTTTGATTAGGTCTATAGTGTTAAACATTCAGAATATTGAGAAGGGGGGTGAGTTAGTATTTCATAAAACCATTCTAATAAAATCCCTCTAACCATTATCACAATTCTGACTGAATCAGCAAGAGAGAGCATAGAAACAAATCAATGCAACCACACACATGAACATCAAGATTTTTACCTGGAAAACCCAAAAAGGGAAAACCCGCGGTGAGGGTTAAATCACAATATATTATATCTGGATACAAAATATTATAGAGCTCATTTTTAGGACTCATTGTCATTGAAAGGCTCACTGCCTGAATACAAAAGATGGATAACCGCCAAGATACAAAGATAGTGGCTCATTGCCAAGAGTTTGAACTGAGAGAATACACCTTCAATGTGCATGGTTCAGTTCCATTGAAGCTCAGAATGAAGTACTGTCTCACAGAGTAGTCGCTCAACAAATCTGCTCTGATCCCAAATGATAAAGTATTTAGGCTCAAATCTTCACATACACCTTAATCCTTTTCACACCTTTCTTCCACTTCCCTTCACCACTCTTCTCACCCCTTCACTTGCTTTCAAAGCATCTCATATATATACAAGTATATCTTATTCATCAATTAGGTCAGCCTAATTAGATGAAAAAAAAAGTAATCAAAATATTTTTATCGGCCCTATATATGGTTTAAAACATTTTATCCATGTAGAGAATTATACCAAATCGGCTAACATCCATAAAGCATAACTAGTCTTCATAGTGAATTGCACACTTTAGGTCGGCCAAGACTAAACATAATTCATAGAATCTCCAAACCATCAAACAATCCTCAAAGCAAACACCTTTAGATCTAAGACCACATCAATTTCTCATCATATTACCAACATAGAGACTACCAACAAAATCACAACATAAGAATGTTCTCCTTAAGAAAATGTGGAGTCTCCCACACCGATACGCAGAGCAAGGAACAACAGTAAAATACAGAGTTGAACTCTGTCAGAGATAACTTAGTACTCACAACCCAAAACTTCTTAAGATCCGGGATATAGTTGTGTGAATGAAATGTGATAACACGGTTAACAGATTAGGGTCATATCAATTATTGCAGTGAATTTCAGACTCAAATACCAATGCATTGATTCATCACAAAAGAACATTACCGACAGAGAACAGCTTTCGATAAACCAAGTAAAATTTCTATATAGTTGTTACCATGTTGACATCAATGACAACATAGGAACAACCAACACAAACCATCTACACTTCATGATCATGTTGCAAGGCTCCAACAATCTCCCCCTTTGGCATTGATGGCAATATGCATGACAAAAAAAAAAATTCAATATACTGCAACTAAATACCCCTATCAAAATTGTTCTTCACAAAAATGTTTTTCTTCTACCAATCTCTATCTCTCCTCCTTTGATATCAATGGAAAAGGATGGGGTCTGGAATATATGTATATATGCATCAAAATGTAACCAAAAAGATATGAACACAAAATTGAATCAACTTGAAGAAGAAGAACCCTTCAGATTCTTCAGAATGACCTTCCATGATGCTTTGTCTTCTTCCCATGAACCTTTTGCACTTACAAGAGTCATGTGGAATAATTCAAGCTTAGTTAAAGACTCTATACCATCTTCTAAAGTATTAGGACTAATATTAATCTCTGATAAATCACTAATAATGTCAAGAACGCTAGAGATAGAAATGTGCCTAAGTTTAACCATGTCTCTGAGTGCCACAAACTTCTTAATAACTTTTGTTCTTTAGCCTTGTAGGGAAAATAATTTGTCCTAAAGCTGCACAATGTAGGACCACCCCTGATTGTCTCTATCTTCTGGTAATCTATATGTATCTGATTAAGTGCTCATTTGTGTTTCACTATTCTTTA
Organism: Sequoiadendron giganteum; assembly: GCA_007115665.2. Classification (NCBI taxonomy): domain Eukaryota; kingdom Viridiplantae; phylum Streptophyta; class Pinopsida; order Cupressales; family Cupressaceae; genus Sequoiadendron; species Sequoiadendron giganteum. Next base: position 791,531,168 of record CM021100.1, read on the forward strand.
TCTCATCTCTTATGTTCGGTGTACTGCCAAACCAATCTAGGAAAAAAGAAGTCAGTTCCTATGCCTCTTTCTCACAACCTTGTACACTCTCCAATTCCTTCATCACTTGATTGTGTTCATTTGCACATTTCTCCTTGATATCTTCCAAATTTTCTTCAACAAACCCAATTCTAGCATGCACTTCTAGTCTGAAGATGTAGAACTTCAAATAATTAACCATGTTTCTGAGATTCTCCACAACATAAATAATGAATCAAAATTAGCACTGGAATAACCTTCTACAATTCTTCCAAAGCTCCTTGAATTTTTATTCTTTCATGCTCATGTTGAGCTCTCTCTAACTCACTTCCTTCTACAACTTCTTGTTTGACAACACTCTTCTTTTTCTTCCTTGTTCCGGTTGCACTACTGGAGGTACCTTCTACACTGGGATTCTACGGGCTTTCCAAAAGAATTTTTGCATAATAATCAACTTTAGCCTTTGACGCTTCATAATCTAACTCAGATATCCAAACCAACCTTGATTCAACTACTTCCATGTGACATAAATCGATAGACACTAGAAAATTGATATTTCTAGAATACTTTTCAGTAACACTTACTGGAATCCTTAATCTTCTGCTCATCCTCATTTGAAATGTTCCAAAGAATGCAGCAAGAGCAGTCTCTTGAGCATCCAAATTACCAAGAATTATCATGAAGTTCCTAATTTGATGGGCAATAGGCTCTATATTTGACCATTCTATTCTTCATATCATCAGTAATTCTCTCAAAAAGTAGAAAAGTGAGTAGACAACCAAATTGTCATATCGGAATGTATTCTTCTTACTCTTCTTAATCTCCTATAAAATTCTTCAAAAAATATATTCGAAGTAATTCACATTGGTCATAATCCATACCTCTTTTAACCATATCAACGGCAGTATGTACAACAGTAGTAGAAACTATGAGATCATTGCTAGGCAGGAAAACTTTGTGACCAATGACCATAGCAGCATACCTGATAACCGGATCCATAATTGATTTCAAATTAGTCTCTTTGTCCTTCAAAATTTGCACCGGTTACCTCAATTATCTCTTGCTCATTCACAACCTTTTGTTTGGGAACTGGTTTGGAGGAACACAAACCAGTTACATCTCTGATTGCTTCTCTAGTAATCAAATGTGCTTCATCAATCCAAAAAGATTCATAATGAATTATCTCAAAACTATTCGAACATACTTTTTGTCAAACTCAAACACAGGGGCTTTCCTCCAAACATCCAACTTCTTCTCAACTAACACTTTATAGGCATCATGATTCTCTTCCAATTCATTCTTCCATAGAATGCTCAACTGGACTGGTGAAGTTTCCTCCATCTTACTATAAGCAAATGCATAGATATCTTTTGTGGGCAACACTCTAGGAGGGATGCAAGAGAATGCACCAACAGACTCTTCTGACACATTCTTCAAATATCTTCTCAAATTAAATTACACTCTATCTACACTATTCACAACCTTTGAATTATCTATAGCAATAAAATTGAAAGATTGTGCAAATAGGAATAATTGAAAGATTGTGCAAATAGGAATACATCTGTAAATTCCAACAAGAAATGTATAGATATCCTACTTTCGGAGCTCACTTTGAATCCATTTGATTTCTCCTTTAGACCCTAAAACTCTGAATTACTTTCTAAACTTCCTTTGCACACTTCTCCAAAAATACATATGCCTCTTGAATTATCTGAATTTATTTCTTTCATACCGAATGATTTCGCAATAAATGCTTCAAATTGCAGCTAGATTACCTCGAAAATTGTGTGTGCCTCCATTCTTTCAAATTTTACAAACTTCATTTTTCACACATGCGATTGAGAAATCCCTTAAATTTGTTGCCACATTAAATATATTTTTTTCATGATGTGGCATAAGTATCGATGAGGGGGTTTATTAGATTTTCTAATAATTGCCCCCCCTTAGCCATTGCTAGACTCAAAAATTGATGAGCGTATCTGCATCGAAGGTCGGCACAAATAAGACTGATGATTCCAATTCAACTTGCTCGAATTCTTCTTCCTTTCTCCAGATCATTTTCATCTCTTTCCTTACTTCTTCTGGATCAATGATTTGTCCATGCTTCTTCGCCAGATAAATATTTTATCTTCTTCTATAGTTATTAACAAGATGTTTTGGATTGTTGTACTTACAACAAACAGTATTCTTCGTTCCATTCTTTCTCTTATTCAACTTATTTTCACATTGATTAGCTTTATGTCCAACCTTCTTGCACTTAAACATTTGTCGAAGAATGATAGAGTATCATTCATTTTACTTTTACAGTCCTTTGCCTTATGAACAAATTTCTTGCAGGAATGACAAACGCCATTGAAAGATAAATACCTTTTAGCATCAGGTTGTTTGACAGGAGTTCTAGAATTTCCTTTTAGATTCTTGATTCGTCAATCTTTGCACTTTCTTCTTGTCAATAGATCGCTTTGCTTTAGAATTCTGACCTTCTTCAAACCCTAAACCACTCTTATCCATTTTCGGTCTTTGAGAAGTAATTAACTCATCAAGCATCACAGAGCTTACCTTAAATTTATCTTCAAAACTTCTTGCCTTTTCTAGATCAGATCTCAAGATTTTTGCATCTTCCTCAAGCTTTGTGCATTCATCCATCTTCCTTTGAATTTCAATTTCCTGACATTCTTCAGTTCTTTTCTTTTCATCTAATTACTGCAGTAGGCCAGAGACAATTTCATCTGCCTTAACCAATAGATCACATGCTTCAACACATTTATTTTGCAGTTTCTCAATATACTCATTTGCTTTCATCAACTTATCCTTCAGATCTTCCATTTCTTCTGAATATCCAACAAAGATCACTTTTGAATGAAAAAAATTCCTATACTCAAATTTTCGGACCTTCCTCAAGCTTTTAGGCTTCTTTTGAGGAACCAAACTATGATACCAATTGTTGAACATCTGGAATACTAAGAGGTGGGTGAATCATTATTCCATACCATCTAATAAAATCCATCTAACCATTATCACAATTCTGACTGAATTAGCAAGAGAAAACATAGAAACAAATCAATGCAACCACACACATGAACACTAGGATTTTTTCATGGAAAACCAAAAAAGGGAAAAACCACAGTGAGGGTTAACTCACAATATATTATATCTAGATACAAAATATTATAGGGCTCATTGTCAGGACTCATTGTCCTTGAAAGGCTCACTACCTGAATACAAAAGATGGCTAACTGCCAAGACACAAAGATAGTGGCTCACTGCCAAGAGTTTGAACTGAGAAAATACACCTTCAGTGTGCAGGGTTCAGTTTCATTGAAGCTCGGAATATGAAGTACTGCCTCACACAGCAGTCACTCAACAAATCTCCTCTAATCCCAACTTATAAATCATTTAGGTGTAGATCTTCACATGCACCCTAATCCTTTTCGCACCTTTCTTCCACTTCCCTTCACCACTCTTCTCATCCCTTCACTTGCTTTCAAAACATCTCATATATATATATACAAGTATATCTTATTCATCAATTAGGTCATCCTAATTAGATGAAAAACAAAGTAATCAAAATATTCTTGTTGACTCTATATATGATTTAAAACATTTTATCCATGTAGAGCATTATACCAAGTCGACTAACATCCATAAAGCATAACTAGTCTTCATAGTGAATTGCATATGTTAGGTCGGCCAAGACTAGACATAATTCACGGAATCTCAAAACCAACAAACAATCATCAAAGAAAACACCTTCTGAATTTGAGACCACATCAATTTCTCATCATATTACCAACATAGAGACTACCAACAAAACCGCAACATAAGAATGTTCTTAAGAGAATGTGGAGTCTCCCACGTTGATACGCAGAGCAAGGAACAACAGTAAAATATAGAGTTGAACTCTATCAAAGATAACTTTTTGTTCACAACCAAAACTTCTCAAGATCCAATATATAGTTGTCTGAATGGAACATGATAACATGGTTAAGATATTAGAGTCATATCAGTTCTTGCAGTAAATTCCAAACTCAAATACCAACACATTGATTCGTCACAAAAGAACATTACTAGCAAAGAACAGCTTCCACTAAACCAAGTAAACTTCCTATATAGTTGTTACCATGTTGACATCAATAACAACATAGAAACAACCAACACAAACCATCTACACTTCATGCTCATGTTGCAAGGCTCCAACATATAGAACACTTTTAAAATTTCTCATCCCTCGTTCAAGGTCTTAGAGATAACATATAAGTCATCTCTTCTCACTGTCAAGACACCTTAATTGCCACCAATAGTGACTATCTACCTTGTCTATTAGAAGGATAGCAATTGTATTGTTAACATGATTAACACCTTCACAACTTATTGGTCATTAACTTTTAGATTCTACCATTTTTGGGTATTTCCTTGAACTGTCTTCAAATCTAAGGCATGACTACAACCCTTTGTGGAATTCCATCAAACAGACCACATTCCTTATGTATACTTCAACATTTTTCATACATGTATATGCTAATGTTGTTTTTCATTGATGTCAAAGGTAAATGGAGTTGGTAATGCAAAATGTGTTTGATGCCAACTACATGCAGAGTGAGTTGCTTCATTGTGTTGTCATAAATTGGTTTCAAAGAGATTCTTTGTTTATTTGGTGATCTACAGCCAAAGTGGTTGTTGATATTCATGTCAAAGTCCTTTTTCATTCATTACTTGTTCACATGGTGTTGGTGCAAAAGGTATTGATAGTTGTTGCAAAAGTTTGATAGAGTTGTTTCATGACAAAGTTAGAGGTATTGAACAAGTACTCATTGCACATTCATCATTCACATTTTATTCTTGATGGATAATACATTTTGATGTTGTGACTCAAAGGTATTCAGTGGATAGATTTTTGGCATAAAGACATGATTGGTGTTTGTTGATGAGATTTTCATGCTTCTACAAGGATCTAAACCAATGTCAAAAGCATAATATTTTGCATCAAAGGTATCAAAATTAAAGGTTACAAATCAATTACATGTTTTCAAGCCCATTGAGTTTGTTTGAAGTTGTTTTGGGTTCTTTCATTGCTTGCAAGTTTGTTCTTAAACCCTATATCAGGTTCATTATGTAAAGTTTATAACTGGTTTACTTTTTGTTATATTTGGTTGGTGACTTACTGTAACCGATGGAAAGGCACTTTAGTTGTGTCTTGAGGGTTTTAAACTCATCAGAAACCGGCCCTACTCCTTGGCTTAACCAGCTTAGCAAGTCAATAACTTATGTGATCTGGCTCTACTACTTACTCCAACAATCTACCAAGGCACTTGTAAATGTAGCCTTTGATAAAATTCATTTTATAAATGCTTTAATGGATGTTCATGCCCCTTTTACTGTCATATGACTTTGTCTTATGACTGCTCATCCCCATTTCATTTTCCCTAAGGTTGTCTGTCATATAACAAACCTCTCTATATGCTTCATGACATTGTCCTTCTCAAAACCATTATTTTATGTTTGTATTGCAATATTCCTCTATCTCCTTCCTTCTTTATGCTCTATCATTTCACTCTTGAACATTGGCATACCTATTCATTCATACCATAGTATCATATCAAGCCTTTGCATTGCTTCCTATTTGGCTTTCAACACTACCCATGGCATGTTAACTTTGATAGTTGAATGATTATCCTTGATCATGGTGGTAATCCTTTTGGAATGACTATCCCATGCTTACATTTAATTTGCTCCTTTTTTGTCCTTGAGAATGGTGAATGTCGTGTTGATTTTGAGAGCCAACCATTATGATTTTGTTGTCTCTTAACTGTTCTTTGAAAACCTCACCTAACTCCTTCTCAAACTCTACCCTAGCTTTCTTTGTAGGGACTGACAACATCATTATTTGACTGCTAATGTTGTTATTCTAGAAAAAACTACCTTTTCAACAGTCATAAAACATTATCATAGGTCTGATTTCCATTTTCATACTTTGATATTGAATTGACCATACACCTTTGATAATGAAGAGTCCTTCTCATGATTGTCCTTAAAGTTGTTACTTCATCAAGCATTTCTTTTTGTTATGTTCAACTTTAGGATAATAATGTCCTTGACTTTATTGTCTAATAAACTTTTGTGCTTTTGACTGCCATAATGAATTTCATTGATAGGACTACCCTAGGAAGCAAGGCATGTCCTCTTTTCATGGTTGTCATCATAAGGGACTATCATAGATTGGCAAAGGTTTCCTTTAATAACTTTTTCCTTTTTGTCTTTATGATGACTATTGATTACATACCATTGTCATAGGTCTGCGCTACCTTCTACTTCACCACAACTCTTGGATACTTCATGAATTTATCACTGTCCATGATTGATTCATGCCCTTTCTCGTATACTAGATTGTTTTATAACCATCTCTTTGTAACCTATTGAGGCAATCACTAGTTTTCAATTTGTGTATCTTCATATGCTTGTCCAAAAGTCTCAATCCCAGTAATATAGGCTTCTCCTTATTCACTTTTACCCTTCAAAGCTTCGGTAGATGCCATTATCATGATGACTACTCTATCCTTGAGTGTAATTAAACTGCCTTTTAAGGGGTACCTAATTGAGTTCATGTGATTGGATTTTTGGACTGTCATTAATAGGTTTACTATGTTCAATATTTTACTATTATGCTTTGATAGATTTTTTCCAAGCATGTGTAGCTTGTTCAAAAGCACCTGTTTCAGGCTTTTAATCATAGCAGCAAGGCATTGGACTGTTTGATTAAATGATTTGGTAGACATGTATGAAAAATGTC